>BPLR01000174.1:0-145569 GCA_021605095.1 Caerostris extrusa
ATTGCTGTTAGATATTCCACGTGTTCACAAAGTGAGTCCCTTGTGGTTTCATGTATCACGCGTTCTTGCAGCAGACTAGGTGTTTAGATTTGTCGTAGGCTTGAGAACTCTGACCTCTGAAAATATCTGACCTTGGAGTTAACTGTACTTGTGATTTAATCATGTGTTTGTGAATCAAATTTAAATCTTTTAATTTTCACTTTTGTAAATAATAAATTATAACAATTTATAGTTCTTTATCTGCACATATATAATGCGTGTAAATAAAAATTAAACTGTTCTCATGAATCTGAAAGTAGGCCTCCTTCTTGAAGCCGTTGTAAGTCTAGTATAGGTCGAGACGTTACATTATACATTTAAATGAGCCTGCTTTAAACTGAAATAAAATAAGTAATATTGGTTCAGCCACCGTTAAAGTTGAAACTTTTTACAGCCGAAAAGTAAAGTTTTTATCAAATTGATAAAAAAAAAAAAAGAAAAGGGAAAAAAAGTGAAAAATAATTCACCTAATTGAAGTGAAAGCATTCGGGTTGTTAGGATTTCTCGCTGCACTGTAAATGTTTTTTCCTTCAGGGCACAATCGTTACCAGAAAATTCGATTACAGGGAGACGTAGCATCACATTTTAAATGATGGCACGTTTTTCCTAAAATATGTGACAGAGGAATTTCTTCTGCGTAATTACATTTACCGAAATGGATTTGTTTCAATAAAACTTTTTTTATTTAATTAGTACTGTTTTATTTTTTTGGTTTTTTTGTCATGATAGATTTATTTTATTAACTTTAAAGTAGAATTGCCTTTTTTTTCAATTTCTGCTTGAAATTATGGTATCGTAGATAAATGTTTTTTAGATTGAATGAATTATAATATTCAGTTTAAAAATATAATAATTAGAAATAATAAATTTATTTATAATATTATATATAATAAGGAAATATTTTTAAAAATGGAGATTTAAAATTGAAAAGCATTCCTTTCATTGATTCATTACACAATAAATAATATTATTTCATTACAGTAAAAATATTTCCAAAATTGAAAAGCATTCTTTCATTGATTCATTTCAAAATAATTAATATTATTTCATTGCAGTAAAAAATATTTTCAAAATTGTAAAGCATTCCTTCATTGATTCATCTCACAATAATTAATATTAATTCCTTACAGTAAATTACTGTAAAATTTTTTTCTATATGCATAATTATTATACACATAAAAGTTATGCAGCATTTAAAAATTTAACTTCATAATGTTCATTATTACAAAAATATAAGTAAATGATACTGACTTATATGACTTCCCTTGATTTTATATAACTTCTATTAATCTTTTCTTTTTATTCATTTTTAAAAACTGAAAGCAACCCAGTAAATAAGGGAGAAATATATTTTTTTAACTCATTTTTTTGAAAATTATTTTTGACTTAATTATTTTGTCTCGTCTCGACACCCTATTTTGGAAATCATAAATACATCAATAGGAAAAAATGTTCTAAAAGTTTGGGGATGGCGTAAAAATAATAATCTTCTATATACAGGATGATTTTAATTAAAAATACCACTTTCAAAATGCTGTAAAAAAAAGAACAACTAGTCACAATGAGTTGACTCACTTGAACTGAAGATAGGTGGAGAAAAGGACAAGGTATGGCAAAATAAAAGTTAAAAAGTGTGTTAATAGATGGAGCTATAAGCGTGCCGTGGTGGATGGGCTTTTACACTCACAGTGTCACAACTGTTGAATGACTTGAAGTCATTTTCTCCGTCAAAAAACCAAAGCAATCAAGCACATTGAACATTGCAGTTGATTTAATGTGCAACTCATGCCAAATACGTTGTCATTTCGATTCAAAACATCACTGGCAGCCGACTCACTTTCTTTTATGCCGCTTACAGCGCCGTCTATTAATACATTATGGAACTATTTTTGATGCAGTACCGTTTTCCTCTTCTTCAAGTATCTTCAGTTCAAATTGAATTCATTGAGATGAGTGGTTCTTCTTTAGAACATTTTGAAAGTGGGACTTTAATTATAATCACTCAGCATATGAAATGAACTTATTTATAAAAATTAATTTAGGTGTACAACATTTAAAACATGGGCGTACATATAAAAGTAAATAAATATTAATGTGAATAATTAATTCTTTTTTTTATATATTAATGCTAAAATTCCCTTTAATTTTCTGTAGATTTTCTAGAGTGTCCAGTTAATTCAATCAATTCCTATTAATTTAATATTAACTCCTTTTTATGTTGTAATTTTTATGTTAATTCATTAATTTAATCCACTCTTACTTTTTAAGCCCAAAAATATTTGTTCATCAATGCAATTAAACTTCTTAAGAACCTTTAAAATAGTTAAGGAATCTTTGTAATTATTTTTCTGATTTTTATATGCGAAAGGGAAAATGTTTCACATTTTTTTTTTCATTTAAAAATAGAATTATTCAAATGCATAGTAAAATAATGCAAATCTAGGGACCTGATGGCACAGTGCCTGTCGCTCGGTACCACAGGTTTCGGGTTCGAGTCCCGGAGATGCCTTGGATGTTTGTAGTGTTTCGAATCCAATTTAAACCGTAGATCCCGGTCTAATAAAATCGTAGAGGATCATAGAGTGCTGCAGGGGTAGTGTTACTGGCGACCGTAGCTTATCTTCAAGCTACACGCACCCTGGGTAGTGCTAAGTGAGTAACGTTGTTACAGCCTTTGCTTACGGCATAAAGATAACTGTTTATTTTCAGCTGTATTAGGAAACATAAGTTTGTAAAAAACAAAAACTCTTAGGGAGATTAGGAAAAAGCAAATGCATTCATGCAGCTTTTCAATAGATTTAAAATAAAACATTTACAATTGTTAAATAACTACAAAATATTTTCCGAGATTAACCTATGAATACATTTGAATCAAACGACCATTTTTATAGTGTCAAATAGGAACTGTTTAATTGTACAATTTTATATTTAATGTATTATTAATTTATTATTTTTAATTTACTCCCAATATTTTTACATTCCGCGTACAGAAATATAATAAATAACTCATGGACCAGAGGAAAAATCATGTGTTTAATAAAGTTTAAAAAAAAAAAAAAAAAAAAAAGGAGCAATTATTTTGTAAAAAGAAAAATGTATCTCAAACAAAAGCATTTTATACTTAGTAGATTTAGAAGTCTCATAAATTTTATATACTGCACAATACTATATATTTCATATCCTGTTTATCCTTTTATTTTCTTCTGTATTATATACTTTTTCATTTCACTAATATTTATAGTAATTGCTTAGTATTATAAAATACCTTTTTTTCTGTATTATTGTTGTTGTTGTTCTTATACAGCTGGCAATACAGAGATATGCAGTTCTTGCACTGCACCGACGTTACTCATTTAGCACTACTCAGGGACACGTGTAGCTTAAAGATAGGTTACGGAGGCGAATGACACTACCCGCACAACGCTCTACGATCCTATCAGACCGAGACCTACGGTTTAAAGTGGATACCGAACTTCTACAAACATCCCTGGCACCTCCAGGACTCGAACACGAAATCTGTGGTACCGAGTGCCTGTATTTAAAGATTGTATTGTTTTTGTATTATAATTCTTTTGTACTACTGTAATTTTCATAATGGTTTGGTTTGTCGCATTTGTACACACTTTGAACTAATCAGACCGGGACCTACAGTTTGACGTGGATTCTGAATCACTAACAAACATCCATGTCGCCACCAGGATTCGAACGTGAAGGCTGTGGTACTAAAGGCCAGAGAGCTAGCTAATTGGCCATCAGGCAGTAGTTCTAACTGGAGTCTCGTAAATAAAAACACAGAGAAAAATAAAATAGAAAGCGCATCGGAATTGCCAGCCAGAGGACTAGAAACTTCTGTAAATTTAAATTTTGTTTTATTATTTTTGTGCTCTTTTTTATGTATTTTGTACTCTTTTTGTTTTTTAACAGGGGCCTGAATGGCCGAATGGCTAGCGCTCTGGCGCTCGGTACCACAGGTTTCGGGTTCGAGTCCCGGTGGTGCCATGGATGTTTGTGGTGGTTCGAATCCACTTTAAACCGTAGATCCCGGTCTAATAGGATCGTAGAGCGTTGCGAGGGCATTGTTACTCCACGTCCGTGGCTTATCTTCAAGTGACACGCGCCTCCTGGTAATGCAAAGTGAGTAACGTCTGTGCAGCGCTTGCCTTAAGGCATCCAAGACCAAGCTATCTAAGTGTTTGCCAGCTGCATTAGAAAGAAAAAAAAAACTTTTTACCAGATGAGGGATTAATAGCTTTGGATAAGGGGGTTATGTGTGGAATAAAATAAAACAAAGACTATAATATTTTATCTATAATGCATTACATTGGAAGTATTCTGTATATGATAGAAGAAGGTACTCGAAAGCCCTTCATGATTAAATGTACACCTTGACCTCATTAAAACAACCCCTTTTTAAGAACCTGTTAGTAATTTTTGAACATCGTCGCGCTCCGCAAAGTGTTACGTGCAGTTAAGTAACACGTTAAGGGTTACGGTTGTGTTAAACAAGGTAGTTATTTTTTGGTATTTTTGCATTTATATTGATTCTATTAGGTAATATTATAAGCATTTACAAAAATAAGACGAATATAAAAAAAAAGATAAAAATAAGACATTTTTATATTAAGAAGATTGCCATTCAAAAATAAAAAAAAAAGAAAGAATAAAAAAATATCTATAACAATAACAAATATACTATTACCTTGTTATATATATATTTTCAAAAATAACACAGAAAATTTATCTTGTTGTTATACAAGGTAGTTAGTTTTTTTTTTTTTTTTTTTTGGTATTTTTGCATTTATATTGATTCTATTAGGTAATATTATAAACATTTTCAAAATAACACAAATTAAGGAAGTTGCCATTAAAAAAGAAAGAATATATATATTATATATATTACAGTTAAGAAATTTTTGATGTCGTCGAAAACAAAAGGAAAATAAACTAAAAGGAAAACTAACCGAATTTTGAAATTTGCGTTTATTCATGAATCAACTTTTGAAACCTATGTTTCATCACTGTGCAATGCTAGCCACTAACAAAGGGAGGCTTAGGAATATGCTCTGTTGCTGTTTTCTATACCGCTTGGTAGACATCTAGGCAAAGTCCACCAATCCATGTAGTGTCATGGGTGAAGGGAAAGGGGCAGGTTCGGTTGTGATGGAGCTCCCGTAGGAAGAAGTCTGACTTACCTTACCCTACCCGGTCAGCCCCTACGCCCGATGTTCCAAAGTCATACTAGACCGGGACCTACGGCTCAAAGGGGATTCAGAACCATTATAGGGCGCTTTTTAAATTAATCTAATTAATTAAATATTTATTTTACAAAAATATTAAGCATCAATTAAGATTTAATGAGCCCTTAACTTATACACACATTCTGATCCTATTTAAAAAGCAAAAAGAGCTGGGATTTAAAAGTGATTTATTGTTATGCATCCAAATTTTATATAGTTATATTTTACATACATACACACATTTATATATATATATATATATATATGCATATAAATAGGTGTTCTAATACAGCTGGCAATGCAGAGACAGTTAATCTTTATGCCATAAGCAAGGCTGTACCGCTGTTACTCATTTAGCACTACCCAGGAGGTGCGTAGCTTGAAGATAAGCTACGGACGGGGAGTAACAATACCCCTCTACTCTCTACAAAATTGCATTCGTGCAAAATTGTCTAGCTAATATGAACAATAAGTAACCAGTAAAGATTCCATCGCCAAATCCAGCCTGTTCAGTGTGCGAACATTTTGTTTGCATGCAGTGCTGCAGATTCCTACCTGCATTGCCTTCATAAGTAATTCAACAAGTTGGAGCCCCTACACTGCAATTGTCGGAGGCAAACCCAAATCCGGTTGACTAATTACCCATCGACCGGGCGACGTACGATCTAACCAGACGACGGTGTCGCGATTTATTCCGGCGCTCTAATTGGCGCGCTGCGCACGGCACTTTTAACCGTAGCTCCTGGTCTAATAGATCGTAGAACGTTGTGAGGATAGTGTTACTGGCGTCCGAAGCATATCTTCAAGCTTCACGTGACTCCTGGTTAGTGCTAAGGGAGTAAGAGCGGTGCAGCCATTGCCTATGGCATAAAGATTAAAGATTAACTGTCTCTGTATTTCCAGCTGAGACAACAACAACAATACAGAAACGAAAATATTTTGTAATACCACGCAATTACCAGAAATATTAGTGAAATGAAAAATATTTAATACAGAAGAATAAAAAAGACAACAGTCATAAGGATAATTATGAAAAATATAGTATTGCGTGGTATATAAAATTCATGACAGGTTTCTGTTAACTGAGTATAAAATGCTTTTGTTTGAAGTGCTTTTTACTTTTTAGAAAAAAAGAAAGGATTTAGAAAATAATATGGATTTGACGGATATGATTTCTTTTATAAAAAGGATTTGAAGAAAAAAAAAAAGGATCTAATTTACATTTTACATTGTTTCATTTGTTGAAATTGAATTCGTGCAAAATGTTCTAGTTAATCTGAATAATTGCATTTTGCCCAATGCATTCATAAAGCGTAGAGATTCCATCGCCAAATCCAGTCTGTTCAGTGTGCGAGCTTTCTGTTTGCATGCAGTGCTGCAGATTCCTACCTGCATAACTAATTCAACAAGTTGGGTCCCGTACACTGCAATTGGCGGAGAGGCAAACCCAAATCCGGTTGACTAATTGCCCATCGATCGGGCGACGTGCGATCCAACCAGACGACGGTGTCGCGATTTATTCCGGCGCTCTAATTCGCCCCTGCGCACGACTTTTCTTTCCCTAACAGGTCCTAATCAAGTTTCTGTGAATGGACGCCTATTGATCGGAATCGCTCTCACTGTTGGGGGGGGGTAGTCACTTTTGGCTTATTTGGAGGGTGTGTCCCATGATGCGAGGGTTCTGGGATTTTTGCTTTTAAATAATATCTGTTTACGCCGAATGCAAATACATGCAAATGAAGCATATCCTAGTCAAAACTGGATGATTTACAATCGTTGGTAGGAGACGAAAATGAAGAAAGCGAAATAAAGTCGAATTCTAATCCACTTCGAATGCCTTTGGAGTTGTAATTTTGCCTTTAACACACATAAATACAAAATACAAAATTTTATTAAAATCCCAATCGAATTTTTTGAATTAATTATTTTTTGATGTGGGGTATATCGAATTTTTTTTTTCTCTCAAATACAGCTGCCAAACACTTAGAAATTGCCTTTGATGCCTTAAGGCAAGCGCTGCACCGACGTTACTCACTTAGACCTACCCAGGACGCGCGCGTAGCTTGAAGAGAAGCTACGGACGCGGAGTAATAATACCCTCACAATGCCCTACGATCCTGTTGGATCCCTCGTATCTACGAGATTTAAAGTGGATTCCGAACCACTACAAACATCCATGGCAATGTCGGGACCCGAACCCGAAACCTGTTATACCGAGCACCAGAGCGCTAGTCATTCGCCCAACCAAATGCACCATCAAAATGGATGATTTTGCCTTGATTGCATAAGGGAATTCAAAGTTCCCTTATATTAAATGTTGTTGTATCCCCTCATGGAAGGAGGGAAGAGGAGGGGGTAGCTTCTGTTTTAATGGAGCACTCATAGGTAGAAGTCTGACTTCTGCTCTGTGTCGCTAAAGAATTAGGTCCATGTCTTCCGGGAGGTGTATTGTATCGTAGAAAACCCGGAAAACTCTCACCAATTAGTCTGACTAACGCGTAAAGATGCTGAACATCACAAATGCCATAGTTTTTTGAAACAGTGTTTACTAAAAAGCCACCAGGGGATTGAACTTCCGCCCTAATGCCCATCCGCGGCTGAGCCACGAATCAGGCCTTAAATGAAATGAAACAATAATAATGAGTTGTTTATGTATCATTTGGGAGTACTCCTTTTAATAATCGAGTGAGCATTGTTCAAAATCAATCAAAATTGTTCTAATTCCTTTGTAGTGAAATTTAACGTACAAATATTGATCTAAATCTGTAAATAATTTACAAGTAACTAATTCAATGCTTAAAATTAAAGCGATAAATAACGTTAACTAAAACAAATCGATTTACTATTTATACTACTCACTGGCAGATTTATAGTGAAATAAAATTCAATTCAGTGCATACTGTGAGCCGACTATTGATCACACCGGGAGTGATTTGTCGTGGAATCCAATACAGGAAATGCATCGGCTGTGATTTATTTGAAATATGCATCAAATAGGCCATATTTCAAGTATTGAAATAAAATTCATGCCAATAATGCCATTTCTCAAAAAAAAAAAATTTTTATTTGGAAATACTTTGTGAATAGTATCATTGCTTATGATTACTGCATAAGAATTTCTTGAAAACGTAGGTATTTTATTGTGAGTTATTTATTTTCATATTAAAATATTTATTATGGTGAGTTATTTATTTTCAGATTGAGTTATTTTTTATCGTGAGTTATTTACTTATTTGCTATGGTATAATCAGATGATGCGCTACAATATATTGGAAAAAAATACATATATTTGAATTTCATATTTTATTGGGAATTATTTACTATTGTATAATCATATGATACGCTACAGTATATTGGAAAAAATGCATATATTTGGATAATAAATTTGATTTGGTTGTTATGGATACATATTACTAAGATAAAACTTTCCTAAGAAATAAGAAGTATTCTAATTATAGATGTTAAAATCCTTATATTATTTGCAAACATTCATAATTATTAAATAATACATAATATTATTTTTAACAAATCCATGATTATATGAATGATCTGCAATTTTGAATATAAAATTTAATGTACCAAATGCAGAGTTTATTGAAAATTATAAAATACTTTTTTTATAGTTATTCATACTGCATATCATCAATAACAATATAGAATAATATTTTTCTCAAAATTTAAAAACCGAATAATGAAATTTATTTCCGAATTTTTAGTGGGAGATACTGAAATGTATTTTTATTACTTATAGTAGGAGATATTCAAATATATTTTTATACATATCCAATTATTTGACATGTATAATTTTCCTTTATAATTTGAAAATTATATGAATTATATTTCATGAATCTATATTTCGAGAATTTTGAATCAAATTATTCAGTCGAGATATTGAAATATATTTCATTCAAAAATTTTATATTTGTATTTTTATTATTATTTATATTATTTGGAATGTAATTTTATACAAATATTTTTATAATATTTTCATAATTAGATAAAATAATACTCTGATGCAAATTAAAAAATAAATTTTTAAACTACTATATTACGGTTAAAAAAATCTTTAAGAGTCTTTTCAATTTTTCAAAATATTTGTGTTAAACATAACACACTCACGCTATAACTAACCTGTACATTATTATTAAACTCACGCTATTACTAAATGATACGATTACCCACATCCGGTTTGTAACTATATTGTACTGGATACTCACTTATACTGTTGTTTAATAATTGAAATAAGATTACAAACAAATCCCTTCGTCAAAGTATTTTTAAGTAGCTCATTTAAAATTTTTTTCGAATGCAAAAAAAAGGGCTAATTTGTTGAAATAAAGATTTGATCTGGGTTTGAATACAAAGAATAACCTGGAATCATCATAGCATTTTAATGAACCCTCGGTTTATTACCAAGTGCTTTTATAGATGGGATATAATACCTCTTGCTCATAAGCTTTCAAGTCACGTCTGTGCTATAGTTCGAAGAGTCACCTGTATGGCTTGCACGCTATTCTATGTATTCATTATGTACTTAACATTTCTAAGGTGAAACGTATAAGTACTTTGTTAACGGAAATTAATTTTTAAAACCAATTTTCCGCTCTTGCTTTGTTATTACCTCTTAAATAAATTAGATATGCCATTCACACACTTTTTTTGGTAGCAAAAAGTTTCTATCTGTTTATCTGTGACTCTATCTGGGTTAGCTTCTTTGTTAGATTTTTCGTGATAATCAATCATACTTTTTTTCTGGTTCACTTTGAATATTAAATAATTTATAATGTTTTATCCAATTAAAAGGTTTTATAAAAGATGCAAAATGTATTCATAAAATTTGTATTGTTATTTTTTTATTCGTGTTGATATATTTTAATGAAACAAAAAACAGTTAACATTTTTAAAATTGAAAATTTCGAGATGGTATTTTAAATCAATATAATTTATAAAATTATTAAACATTTAGCAATTAATATAAAAAAATTAACAACATTTAACAAGTTATAATTAAACAGTTAACAATTAACAATTTATTACACCTTTCATTTTGTAATATATACAAAGAACATATTTTTTAGAATTTAAAATAAAATACATATATTTACTTTACAATTTCTTCTCTTTTGATAGTTTCGATAGTTTTGATAGTTTTTTTGAGGCGATAGGAGGCACATAAGAATTTATCCAATTCTAATGTTAATGGTATAGCTATTGTTAAAATAATGCTTCAAAAAAATTCTTTGTTCGTTCTCTTTTTTTTTTTTTTTTTAGTTTTTCTTGTTAATGTACATTTTTTGCAATTACTAATTTATATCATCATCATTATCAGTGACTCAACAGCCCTATGGGGAGCAAAGGTCGTCTGCTTACTGGCAAATTTCGAAACAGTAAATGTTTTTTTTTTCTTTTTACGGTTTAGGCCTTGTCAGTCCTACGCCCAACGCTCTACAATCATATTAGAGCAAACCTGAAGGACCGAGTGGCTAGCGCTCTGGCGTTCAGTGCCACAGGTTTCGGGTCGAGTCCTGGCTGTGCCATGGATGTTTGTAGTGGTTTGGAATCCACTTTAAACCGTAGGTTCCGGTCTCATTTGACTGTAGAGCGCATCACACAGCCCAATCAGATGTTTCACCCACATCGTTCCCAAACTGTAGAGGGACAACTAAAAGCTCTGTATCAAAGACTATCTCAGTCAGTGATGTGGTGTGATGTAGTAGTAGTCATATTAGACCGGGATCGTACGGTTTAAAGTCGACTCCAAACATGCATGGCATGACAGGGAAATTGAACCCGAAACCTGTGGCACCGAGCGGCAGAGTGCTAGTCACTCGGCCATCAAACCCCATATAATTTATATAAAATTTTCTCAGTAATTCTTGCTTAATATTTGTTTTCAAGAATTATTTCAACAATATATTTTTAAAATTTACAATCATTATAATTCAATAACATTTTAATTTAATTTATACATACTAGTTTTTTTACATTACATTAATCCTCATTTTTTTCTAAAACATTTTTATCAGGTTTTACTTTTATGGACGATACTAAGATAGTTCATTTCCGGTGTCTTTTTAGCTCAAAGTGTAGTTTAGCCTCGTGTGCACAAAATGACCGTAGAGCAAGAAACCAAACCAAACCAAACCTCTTTTATAAAGCTACAAACTGCAACACAAACTACTAGCTGATTCAAACTTGAGCTTTCTTATATAAGATGTTTTACTAGCTATTTTTTATCTAGTTATTCCTTTTTATATTCAATTCTTGAATACCAAAAAAGGAATTCATTACTACTTTGCTTTTATTGAATGAAAAAACGAATCACCTTGCGTATTAATTAACTTTTATGTCATTTTACATTTAGTGATGAATAACAATAGCGAAAAATGCTCATTGCCTTAGTCCTTAGAAAAGACAAACACCATAAAGCTTTTTAAATGCTTTTCCTGGTAATTAGCTCTACCCATAAAAGCTTAGCAATTCAGATTATTTTAAGAAAACGAGATGTTTGCGAAATATTTCAACTAGTTTTTATGCTTTAAACGATTCTTTGTTTTTCTTGCAAATTTAAATCCTTGTAACTCTTTAAAGAAAGTTAGTACCTCATTTAGTAATGCAAACAATTCAGACTGAGGATGCTTGTGTTGAATTTAATATCCATAATTAAACACGTGATCTTAACAAAGGAATTTTGTGTTTGAAACAATAGATTATTTACTAAAAAATAACTGATGAGATTAGCATTATCAAATAAAGAAGTGTTTAATTCATTATAAAAACAATAACTGATTAGGTTTGTATTACAAAAAAAGAAACGTTTAACTATTAATATAAAAAAAAGAAACGTTTAATTTATTATAAAAAATAATAACTGATTAATATTACAAAAAGAGAAACGTTTAATTTATTATAAAAATAATAACTGATTAGATTAGTATTATCAAAAAAGAAACATTTAATTCATTATCATATTTATGGACGAACAAAATATAATTTATGTCACTAAAAAACATCTAGTAAAATCAACTCGTAAAATATTCTGTTTAATTGATCTAATATAAAAGGTTTTTTATGAGATTAAATCAAATAGCACTGAATAACTTATATTTTTACAGTCTCATAATAATATTTTATTTATTTAAAAAAAATAAGTATTATTTAAGCTAGAAACTGATGGCCGAGTGACTAGCGCCCGGTGCCGTAGGTTTTGGTTTCGAGTCCCGGCGGTGCCATGGACGTTTGTAGTGGTTCAGAATCCACTTTAAACAGTAGGCTCTCGGTCTAATACGGCGGACGAGCATTCAGCGTTGGACTGACAACCCTACCCCGTTAAAAGAAAACATCTCCTATCTCGAAATCTGCCAGTAGGCAGGCGGCCTTGGCCCACCATGGGGCTGCTGCTGCCGCCGATGATGATATTTAAATTAGCAGCTTTTATTTGTAAAGACAGGGTTTTAATACAATTTAATGCAATTTTGTAAGTAATATTTTTTACCAAACTAAACCACTTCAAATCTAAAAGATCATAATTTTAAAAATGTCACCATAGAGACATTTTTCAAAAGTCTGACATTGAATTATGTTACTGCAAGATATATATTAAGAGATGAATACATATATAATCAAAACATATAATATCACTACTCTGAATTTTTGAGTTTTACTGCTATATGTGTTAGATTTATGTTTAAAATTTTTTTATACCATTCAAACGAATTGATGACAGAAAGTTTGAACAGTTTTTAGTTCTTTAGAAATTCATATGCTTTTTCGGTGTAATCATCATTCTAAAATTTTCGATTTCTTTAATTAAAATGATCAACAAAATTTACCTTTTGTCCGGCTGTTTTAGAATAGCTGCTTGTTATGAACTATTTTACCCTGATCTCAAATTTGTATAAAATTTTATTATAACGGGTGAGAGGTGCTTTTTAAATAAGAAATAAAAAAGTTCATATTGTTGTAAAGCGATTAAAGCAGTATTGCAATTTACTTACAGGTATTAATTTAAATCAAAATCTACATTTTGATTTAGATTTAGATTTTAACGATTTTCTGCTGTATTTTTCTAGAGAGAAACATTAAAGTCTATCAATAGTCTCCAAGAATAATTGGAATGTTTGATATCTTTATTAGAAATATTATCCTATAGTGTTGGCTACTGCCGTTCTTTCGATAAAACCGTAGGTAAAAGGAGTTTTCAAGCAAGATATTTTTCTAAATCTGAAATAAATTTTTGTAGGCCTAAAATTACAGGAAACCCGAGTTAGGTGGGCAAATTTTGTGGTTATATTCGGCATAAAAAAAAAAGGCTAGAATTATTCATTTAACAAAATTACTATCGACCAGATTTTTAATCTCGAATGTTTATTTTTATACTGTTGTGTTAAAATTAGTTTAACGATAATTTCAAGGTAACCAATCACGTTCAGATCTAAGAGATGCCACGAACAATCATTCGAATAATTTAGACCAAATATGCAAGAAGTAATGTTATTAATAAAAATGCCAATAATACATCTTTCAATCAATGCGTTTAAAAACCTTTTAGTTCCATGCATTATTCAAATATATAGTTAAAATTTCATTAGATTCTGAAAATCATTGTAACAGTTGTGAAATCATTGTACAAAGCTGTTTTGTGCAACACACAATACAGCTTTTGTCGCAAATTCAATTGAATGTGTTGGAGGGGAGTGAATTCAGATTCCTAATAACTTGTGATGAAATAGCTGTCTCTAAATTTTTAGTGAATCTAGAAACAAACTCAATAATGGTTTCGATAGCTAAAGGTCGGTTTTTTTTTTAAATTAAAACAATAAAAAATCCGATTTTTCATGAAAATAAGGATCTGAACCTGTTGGCTTAACCTAAATAACTTAAATGTAATGAAGTAAATTACTATAAACAACATATATATGGAGCTTATAATTTTTTTTGTTCCTTAAAAAAAATTCGTCAAAGGAATTTTACATTTTTTTCTGTGGTGAGAAAAATTATGGATTCATTATTTGTAATTGTGTTGGTACTAATCTCCCTGGTACAGGAAAGCCTACACGATTGGGTCATAGCTGGGTAATATGCAGCTTCACTTTTAGAGAGGAACCACGAGGCTGAAAACTGATTAAACCTCAAGACAACGCTCTTGATCCCTATTAGACCGGGACCTACTGCTTAAAACGGATTCCGAGCCACTAGAAACATCCATGGCACTGCTGGGTCTCGAACCCGAAACTTGTGGCATCGAGAAACAGAGCGCTAGCCACTCGGCCATAAGGCAACAAAATCTCAAGAAAATAAATACAACAAACAATTTACAAAATCCATACAGATAATTGCAAATGAAACGCAAGATTAATAGCCATTAATAATTAGGAATAATTAATCACTTCTTCTACATGAAAGCATAAACTCAACTGATTACGACTGCTGTTGCTGGAAGTGAGCTTTAGAGAAGGTGATGTAACATCGGAGAGTAGTGGAAATTATCTCGGTTTTTATTAATAATTTAATTCTAAGTTTTGAAAGAGTCAGGAAATTTCTCTCGGTTTTTAATAATTGCCTTGTGCAAAACCTCTAATAGTTTCTAAATCTGTCGAAACATTTGATTTTCCCTTTCTACAGTTTACATTTATGATGTAAAATTACAAAAAAAAACATTTTTCATAGTAAAGCAATACAATTTCATAGTACAATATAGATAAAAGATAATGAAAAATTATTAGTTTATTAAAATAAGAAGTGATATGCATATTGGGGCCTGATTGCCTATGGTGCTCGGTGGCAAAAGTTTCGGGTTGAAGTCCCAGCGGTGCCATACATGTTTGTAGTTGTTCAGAATCCACTTTAAACCGTACGGCTCTAATATGACTGTAGAGCATTGGGTGTTGGGCTGACAATCTTCCCCGTAAAAATAAAACATCTCCTATCTAGAAAGCTTCCAGCAGCAGACAGCCTTGGCCCACCATGAGACTGCTGCGCCACTGATAATGGTGGTATGCATAATTAAAGAAATGGGGCCTGATGGCCGAGTGGTTAGAGCTCTGACGCTCGGTACCACAGGTTTCAGGTTCGAGTCCCGGTGGTGCCATGAATGTTTGTAGCGGTTCGGAATCTACTTAAAATCATAGGTCCCGTTCTATTATGATCGTAGATCAATGCGGAGGTATTGTTACTCTGCGTCCGTAGCTTATCTTCAAGCTACACGCACCTCCTGGGTAGCGCTAAGAGAGTAACGTGTGTACAGTGCCTGCCTTAAGGCATCAAAGACAACTGTCTAAGTGTTTGCCATGTGCATTAGAAAAAAAAAAATATTTAAAGAAATTACGTGAGAGTTTCATTACAAAATTATTGTTTCTCTTTTTCAGTCTTATTGCTAAAATATCCACACATTTCAATAATGAATTCTGACATTTTTATGTATTCAATTTCTTTATTGATCCTATAATCTTTTTATATTAATTTTCTGTACAAATGTTATGAATTTTCTTAATTTGTTTTCCTTTTATCCGTACATTTTGTATGGAGATTCAATAAAACAAATTGATAGCAACATCATACTATATGGAAACAAGCTTTCATAAAAAAAAAAAAAACCTTTTCCATTCCTTTGTCATACTTGATATCTTTTCATCTCTTGAATATTCTTGGATTTTATGTTAGGCCTTCCTTTTATGAAACAGGTGGGAAAACTCAAAATCTATATGTGAATGATTTAAATTTAAAAAAAAAAATCTTCTTTATTTTTCAGATATATTTCATGGATTTTTATAACATTAAAAATCATAAGTTATTATATTACTTTTATTATTTAACTTTTATTAACGTTGTTATTTGACTGATTTATATTACTTTTTATTCTATGAGAAATAAGATTTTGGATTTTTAAAATTCTCTGCGTTATTCTTTTACTAATCTATTCATTTTTATAAAGAATAAATTTAGTTTTTATCATTTGTACCCAAAATAAAAAATATATATATTACATTTACAAAATATCCCTTTTAAGCTTATTATATATTTTAGAAATTTTGGGGAAAATTAGAATACAAAACTAAAAAAAAAAAAAAAAAAAAAAAAAAAAAAAAACCTTTTTACATTCATTTTATTTAAAGAAGATGAAAAGAAGATTTAATATTTTAATGTATGTTGTATACAAAAAACAACCTTTTATTTAAATATATTTAGAGAAGGCTTTTAACTGTCTTTAAGGTCAATATTATTTCTTATGTAAAGGTGTTTTCCTAAAGTCTCTTTTTTTTTTTTTAAAACAGAACTTACATCATGCATGTTATATGCGATAAATGTCGGAAAACACTAATAAAATGAATAAAATTTAAAAAAAACATTGATAAAAATTAAATACATTTTTAAACAATTACTACGAGAATCGAAATTTGTGTTCCAAAGGTAATACAGACTAGATAAGGTGACAAGACACTAGCATGAAGGTGAATGATTGATTGGTTTGTCGCTCTACGATCATTTTGTGCACACTTTTGGGCTAATTACATCGGAACCTACAGTTTAACGTGGATTCCGAACAACTAACAAACACCCATGCTACTGCCAGGATTTGTACCTGAAGTCTGTGGTACCAAAGGCCAGAGCTCTACCCATTTGGCCATCAGGTCACCCGTTAAGCAGGTTTGTTTTGGCTTGTCGCTCTACGGTCATTTTGTGCACACTTTGGGCTCATTAGACTGAGGCCTACAGTTTAACATGGATTTCGTACCTCTCACAAACATCCTGTCACAGTCAGGATTCGAACCTGAAGAGCCTGTGGTACCAAAGGCCAGGGCGCTGGCCAATTAGCCTCAGTAAATGAAGTTTAGAATCCCGCTGGTGGTATCAGCTACAATCAATGTGACAATTTCGCCATCCAGTTTGTGATTGTCTTGTACGAAAGTCGAATTTCTTGTGCATATTTTGGGTTCTATTTAATACGACACGTAATTTTTTTGCAGAATTTTTTCTTTTCTTTTGTTATCTTGAAAATTTTTCCTGGAATCTCCTCCCTAATTGTTCTCTTCTTTGAACAGTCACATTTCATCCTCTGGAGCCATTATTCCAATTTTAAAAGTTTTATTATCTTACTTTTCACCACGAACATGAAAGTTCGTGGACTATGTGAGGTTACTATCCATCAAATGGGATAATATTTAATTACAACAATTATAGCAATGTAGTATTTCTTAAAACTAATTTTAAATCTCGTGGCACCTCAAAATCTCCTGGTATTCGGAAGTATTCCATTTTTGATAACAAAACATAACTTATTCTATTCTATTAGCTCACACTCTCCCTATATATATTTTGTTCAAATTTTCAATCGTTCATAAAACACTTTTGATTCATCCACTCAAGTTCAAATACATTTTTTTCGAACTCGTAGCGGATGACACTGGATGTCAATACAGTTTTTCCAATATTAATGCAGTAATTAAATGTAATTAGTTAATTTTAGTCTTTTTAGATTTAAGTTGCATATATCTACCAATAGATGGCGCCAGATAAACTTAAAAGAAATGAATGAAAATTATTTATAAAGGACTTTCTGCAATACAGAGAAAAAAAAAGTAGGAGTTGACTTTCAAATTTTTTTTTTTTTATATTACTTGTTTTTGTTGAATATATGTATATATATATATATATACTATTTCTGGAAAACATTTATGGTGCAAAAAAATTTGTCGAAAAAATTATACGCTCTGAGGAAAATTTCAGGTGCGTTAGAGTGAGAAAAAGAAGTTGGAATGATGAACCCAAACTTATTAAGTAACCTGTGAAACCTCATAAAAAATTGTGTGAGATACGATTTTGAGACGAAAATAATATTGGTAAATGGTACGGTGAAAGAAGTTTTGATAATAAAAATGGGCTTTTAATATTAAGGTTACTTTCAAAAAGTTAAAATTGTATTTATTTCGAAACAAGTTAAATTCAAATTTCAATTAAAATTTATTCAATAGGGTTAAACATTGATAAATTTCATAAGAAACTGATCCTTTAACTGAAAGATTAACTGATCTTGCAATTTAAAAATGAAAAAAAGAAATGTAAAAATTTATAAAAAAAAGATTATAGTTAATTAATTTTTTTGATGTGTTAAATTAGATATTTTCATTCCAACCACACATTGTTCGAAAGCTGCCCTTGAGACCGTCCTGGTTACAATAACCCCACGATTCGCTACTGTACTCCATTGTGTAAGTTTTGGTGGTTAATTAGTCTAAATTGCTTTTTAATTTTAATGTTATAAAAACCTTCAAAAAATGTCTCTAACTATGTTAGATAAAAAGTAACTGTAATTTCTACTTGTTTTTCTAAATTCCACAGCCACACTCTATGATACGCTTACGTATTTGACACTAGTCGGCTTGAATGGCTGAGTGTCTAGCTCTCTGGCACCCGGTGCCTCAAGGTTTAGTCCCGGCGGTGCCATGTATGTTTGTTATGGTTTTAATCTACTTTAAACCGTAGGTCCCGGTCTCATATGACTGTAAGTGCGTCACAGAGTCAGACTTCTATCTACGGGAGATTCCTTACAACAGAATTCCCTTCAGCCATGAGTCCATACGGGTTCATGGGCTGTGTCTAGACCAAATCCACGAACCCGTTAACCCAAGACCTCGGTCTAGACCCAGCCCACGAAATGTCTACCAAGCTGTTTAAGAAACAAGAACAACATTTGACTCTAGGGATTTATATTTTTGGAAATGCAGAATAAATACTTTTGAAGAATACATAGAATACTTTTGTTTAGTATTCTATGAGAAAATCGACAAAATATGCAAATTTCATTAATTTTGAAAGCGGAAAATAAAAAAAAAATGTCGATAAGGGTGTCACGATGAAAAAAAATCTAATTCTTCTTCTTATGTTCTTCGAATTTCGTTTCGTCCAAGTGAAGAGGAAGTTTTTGAATTACGTAGCTGGAAAAATGAAATACTATTATTATTAATTTTTTCGAATATTTCGTTAACAGCTTGAAATTTTGAAAAGTTGAGAAAGTACAAACAGGTTATCATCTTTCTTTTGATAATCACGAATATTTTCGAATGCTATGAAACTTCAACCCCTTTTTTCAATTCCTTCTATTAGTTCACACTCTCCCTATATATCTTGTCCAAATTTTCAATCGTTCATAAAATACTTCTATTCATCCACTCAAGTTCAACATACATTTTTTGAACTTGTAGTGGATGACACTGGATGTTGATACAGTTTTTCAAATATTAATTCATTAATTAAAATTGATTAATTAATTTTAGTTTTTTTAGATTTAAGTCGCATATTAGGGCGCCAAATAAACTTTAAAAAATGAATGATAATTATTTATAAAGCACTTTCTGCAATAGAGTGAAAAAAAGTAGGAATTGACTTTACAATTTTTTTTTTTTTATATTACTTGTTCATTAAATTGTGTTGTTGAATAATCTTGACTCTTAACTTGTTCATTAATCTTGTTCATTACTTGTTCATTTTAAGCAGAAGCATTTAATAATAAGAATTTCAAAAAAATTATTTTAAAGTATAATTTGATGCAGATTTTTATTTTCATTTAGGAACAATGTTGCATTTTTCTGAAACTTTACACTAAACAATGAATTATAATTTTTGAAAAAAACAAAAAATAAATTGTTAAAAAATTTGCTTTTAAATTGAAAGATCAATTAGTATTTATTGAAAAGCGACGTCATAAAACCAAAAAAAAAAAAAAAAAAACTTTTCATAAAAGCGAATTTAAAAAAAAAAAAAACTGTTTAAGGAGTTTTCTTTAACTCCTCGAAATCAATTTACGTTGGAACAATGCGAATTACGTCAAAGTGACGTAATTCGCTCAGCTTACGTAAAATTATTGAATTTATTGAAGTTATGATACTAAAATGAACTAAAAATAGGAAATAAACACAAGGTAGATATTTTTTGACACCAAAGCTTTAGAATTTTGTATACAATTTTTTTCATATATCCTATAGATTTCGTTTATCCTACTTTAAATAAATTATCTACTTTTATTATATCAATTAATATTAATTGATTTTTAATGAAGCAGTTAGTTTCCTCTGAATCAATTTCTTAAATTTATTTCTTATATATTCTACAGTGAATTCTCGGCATATTCTTTTGGGAAAAAAAAAAAAAAAAAAAAAAAAAAAAAAAAAAAAAATGGTTTCCATGGCAACAAATTCCGTCAAATTTTGCGTTGTCATTGTTTTCGATTAACACAAAAAGTATTTTCCTTTTGAATTCAATATTTGAATGAAATAATCAGAATATACAGATAAATTTGTCAGTTTTTCCAAAAAAATTAGATTTAAAATACTCTAGATTCGTTACATTGAAACAGGTTTTAATTGGCTCAAACGCATAAAATTAGAATTTTTTCGAGTTAAAATAAATTGGGCGTTTTATTAAAATAATTATTTCGCTATTATTGCAAATATTTTAATGATAATGTTTTTTATTTAAAATATTTTTTTCAAAATTTTCTAAATATAAATATAATGGAAAATATTTTTTACTTATTTTAAATTATTTTTTGTTATTTTTATTTAAATATATTTTTTTCTTAACATTTGAAAACAAAATCTGAAAGTTTGTGTTTTTAACTTAGTTTATTCTTTAGAATAAAAAATTTAATATTCAAAATTATTCATCAATATTATGGATATAAAAATGGGTGATGTTAACGAGCCGCATGTAGTCATAGTAACGAGATAACAGACTATCCATGAAAAAAGAAAGTTTTCACATTTATATAAATGCATGCAATATAAAGAAACATAAATATAAAGTATATAAAGAATTCTATGTAAGGCATTACTATAATTTTATAAATGCTTTAATATTTGATGCGACTTTTAACGGACCAAATCAAACGATTTCAACTTATCGCTTTTAAAATATTGGATAAGAAATATTTGTCGATCAAATAGGCTTACGCCTTCGAAAGAAGGCTTTTTATATCAATGATTGCATTTATTGTGTTAAGCGCAAATAAAATAATTTTTAAAATAAATTTAAATAATTTTAAAAAATAAATAAAAAAACAAAATAAATTAAAATTTTTATTTATCATAGGTGAGCGTGTTTTACTATTTATCGCCTCAACGTTACTTTAGTACTCGTATAGAATGTTAAGTGATGGCTAAATTAACTTTCATTAACATAAGATCAGTTGGATATTTTCTTAATATTGAGTAAAAAAGTATTCTGGAAAATAGCTTCGTCTACAAAAATCTTCATTTTACATATATTCTTCTACTAATTAGACATGCTTAACTAATATAGTATGCAGGGTGATTATAATTAAAGTCTCACTTTCAAAATGCTGTAAAAAAAAAAAAAAGAAACACTCTTACAATGAGGTCAAATTTGAATTGAAAATACTTGAAGAAATGGGAAACGGTATGGCATCAAAAAAAGAAATTTTCACCGATTTTTCCCATCCATTTTGGGGTATGAACCCGCCGTGGTGTATGGGCTTTCCACTAACAGCGTCACAACTGTTGAATGACTTGGAAGTCCTTTTTCCGTCAAAAAACCTAAACAGGCAAGCACATTGAACTCTACAGTTGGTTTAATGTGCAACTCATGCCAAATACGTTGCAATTTTGATTCAAAACATCACTGGCATCAGAATTCACTTTCTTTGTGCCGCTTACAGCGCCATCTATTAATACACTTTGGAACTTGTTTTGATGCCATACCGTTTCTCCCTTCTTCAAATATCTTTAATTCAAATTTGAACTCTTTGTGATGAGTGGTTCTTTTTTACAGCATTTTGAAAGGGAGGCTTTAATTATAATCTCCTTACAGAAAACTACCTTTCTAACAGAAAAAAAATTAATATGTTGAATAATGAATGATTTCAAAATCCCTCAATAAGGAATACAAAGATATTGGTAGTTATGATATTTTATTTTATGTGACAGCAATACTTTGTAACGATAAAATCACTACACTAAAAGAACTAAGGATAAGATAAGAATGACCTGAAAAGATGAAATCTTTCTTTTTACATTTATGAATAATGTTCAATAAGCTCATATGTGCACATTTCCGGTTGTTTTTGCTTCTTTAACTTTGTTTTGCTCATTAAATTTCTGTGAGAAAAACATAGCTTTGAAAAAAAAAAAAATTCTGTTCATATAAAATGATTGAATCACATACAAAGAAGAAAAGCATTTTTTTTTTTTTTTTTTTTTTTTTGCCATTTTAGCATTGTTCTAGAAATTTTGAATCTTTGCAAACACATCTTCTTTTACCTTTGACAATCAATGTATTATCGCAAGAACTCCTGCTTTTGAGAAACATTTTTCTAGTGGAAAAATCAAATTAAAATGTCAGGAGCACCCTACAGATTCAGAACATTTTTGACATTATCGTTGTATTTTCTTCTTTAATAATGTAAACTCGAAAGTCTTTACAAACTCGTCTACTCTTGACAGTGACATTATTACGTTATCATCCGCGCAAAAAGAGTGCATAGAGTGAAAAATGACTTACTATAAATAATAGCAAAATCATGTATATTTGAGATAAAATTGCAGATTGGAAATCTGGATTTTGTGGAGCATGGGAAATAAAGTGAAATTTGTTTAGGAATTTACCTCTATTATAAACTCAGTAGTATAGTATTTTATATATTTTACTAGCTATAAATATTTTTATTTCTTTTCATTATTATTCCTTGTTTTTTTTTTTTAATTTTTAGGATAGGATTATAAAATATATCAATGTCATTTAAATCAAAAGTAAAACATTAACTAGTTAAATACAAGAAGCTAACTATAAAAAATTAGCTAAAGAAAAGTCAAGTATGAGGATAAATTGAAAACTTTAAATTAAACAATAAATGAAAAATAATATGCAAAAATTCTACAGTAATAAAATGTTTTTATGGCATCGTTACAGTATCGTCGTTATATATATAAAGCTAGATATTTTCTGTATTTCTCTTAACTTTAAAACTATAATAAATAGAGGCCCATTTTTTAACAAACCCATTTTTTAACAAACCTATTTATTATTTTTATTTGATGCATAGCCAGAAATTACAAAAATCAACATCAATATTCAGCTATTTAATAAAGAAAAACAGTGCACCTTCATATGTTTTTATGTACTTTTGAAGGTAATTTTCTACTTTACGTTAAAAAGTAGAATGTTTGAAAAATAAGGAATAAAATTTTGAATTAGATTTGACGCAAAAAAGAAATAGAAACGCCGCGAGAGACCATAAATTGATGAAAAATGAATGATCTGTGAATACATTATTCTACAAAGGATGAAATAATGCTTAAAAAGTATTTTTAATATTTTTTGATATTTTTGGACTTTTAATTAATTCAAACGTTTATTCTTGTGACCTTTAAGTCATTGTTTTCTGAGTAGAAGTATTACAATCTTAGGGATCTTGAAAGAATTGCATTTGAATTAAAAATTTTAATTTTTCCTTAATTAAAAATTATCGAAATTTTATTTATATCTACTTAAATATATGAGAAAACAATATTGGTGTAAGAAATCTTTTTCTTTTTTATCTTTGACTTATAAATTTTATCAGAATATCAGCAAATATTTTAATTATTATATTATATTTTTCAATTATTATATATCAGAAATTTTTTAATTGTTATATTACCAAAACCAATTAATAAATAATATTCAAAAATACAAAATATTCTTAAAATACATTAAACTAAATGCGTTCCATTCAGGCTCAAATTTTTTCTAGATTATTTAAAACAATTTGCTTCACATACATTCTATACAGAAAGAAGAATATTCTTTGATAAAGTTTGATTGTGAAAGAAATGTTGAATTCAAAATAAATCTGGCTATTGTAAAAATACCTTTGAACTACTGATAAAAAGTCCCAAAACTGTAGAAAAGATATTTTACACTTTGAACTATATAAAAATTCCCAAAACTGTATATAAAGATATTTTACACAAATATATATATATATATAATAATATATATATATATAATAATATATATATAATAATAATATATGTATAAGTATATTTGTATCTATTCATTCTCACTATTAAAAACTATGTCATGACAATTGTATTCGAAATGCACTATTTTGTTGGTTTGATTTTTGGTTTGTCGCTCTATGGTTCGGATTCGGGTCCCGGCATCAGCTATTGATGTTCGTAGTGGTTCGGAATCCCCTTTAAACCGTAGATACCGGTCTAACAGGATCGTAAAGCGTTGGGCGTAGGGCTGACAACCCTATCCCGTAAAAAGATAACATCTAATGTCTCGAAATCGGTTAATATGCAGACGGCCTTTGGCCACCATGGAGTTGTTGCACCACTGATGATGATGATTAGGCTAAACGGAAAGTAATCCGTGACTTAAAAAGGAAAAAAACGAAAAAAAAAAGGAAAGGGAAAAATCCCCTCTTATTGTTATGTTTATTTAATCAGAAATATATTTTCTAAAATGTCCTGGTACATTTAATTATCTTTCTGATTTCATCTTGAAGATTTAGAGAATTTTCAATCTCCTGTTTATAAACGAACGTTTTGCCAAAAATAAAATGCTGCAGAGACATTAACAATTAATAACCGGATGAGGCTATGTCTGGAACAAAAGTGGATGAGTTTGAATGTTTCTCAACCTAATTCATTTAATTTCTGTTAAATCATTTGTGCAGTGCGGGGCGATATTTTTTTTCAAGAATCACCCATGTGGAACTCAAACACCTTTTTTTTTTTGGTTTTATGTTACTGTAGTTTGCATACAGTAGAATCCACCAGTTAATTGTTTACGGGTTCGAGTCACGGCGGTGCCATGGATATTTGTAGTGATTCGGAATCCACTATAAACCTTAGGTCCTGGTTAATAGGATTGTAGAGCATTGCGGGGTGCATTAGTGTTACTTTCTTCCGTAGCATACCTTCAGGGTACACGCGCCCCCTCGGTAGCGCTAAATGAGTAACAGAGTTCGTTGGTGCAGCCCGGGCTTATAGCGTAAAGATAACTGTCTCTTTATTGCCAGTTGCATTAGAACAAGTAATAAAAAAAAATTAGTCAATTCCTACTTTTTTTTTTTTCACTATATTACAGAAAGTCCTTTCTAAATAAAGTTGAAATTTTCCTCTTACATCTGGCGCCATCTATTAGTAGATACATGCAACTTAAATCTAAAAAAAACTAAAACTAATTAATTAAATTTAATGAATGAATTAATATTTGTAAAACTGTATTAACATCAAGTCTCAGGCATTACAAGTTCAAAAAAATGTATTTGAGTGGATGAATAGAAAAGTATTTTATGAAAGATTGAAAATGTGAACAAGATATATTTATAGGGAGAGTGTGAACTAATAGTAAGAATTTAAAAAAGGATGCAACACCAACAGGATTCTTGGAATATGTGCTGAGAGTTATTAGGTTTCCAACAGGGATATACTAAATTTTGTTGTTTTCTAACTGAGTGGTATAGCAAAAATAAAAAAAAATATGATTTAAAAAGCAATGGTATAACATAAATCTGATACCTCGAAATAATCCTAACTTCTCAACCACTTGTAAATCCTCAACACGTATGTGTCCCTCCCTTGCACATCAAACTCGGATTAATGAAAAAATTGTGTTGAAGTGATGGATAAAAGTAGTCCAGGTTTCCTGTATTTAAAGGACAAATTCCTCAGGATCCTTGAGGCTAAAATAAAAGGGTATATATATATATATATAAAACGTCCACAAATAAGGGATCTTTTGAAGGACCAAGATTTTAGGAAAGTTTGAATGGAATTTGAAAAGTAGCATGGAAGTCCTTTATAAAGGTCGTAACCGAATTTTCTTTTAAATAAAAAAGCTGATAACTAGGGAGAACAAATTTTAGAACTCCTTCAAAATTATAAATCTTTAGTATGTAGTTTAGTATGTTTGTTTTTTTGATTCACATTTGGATTTTTTCCTGAAAATGTCGACACTGTGGGCGATTCCAAAGACATTTCAACAATGTAAAAACATTATCGAGAAACTGGAAACCAAATATATTTGCAAACTATTGTTGCACGTTAAAAAGAGCTGTTCCTGAAGCAAAATACAGTAGAATATCATTAAAAACTTCATTTTGATTTGCATTACACACTTAAGTAACTTTTAATGAACTTTTTAAATTCGTATTACAAAAAAATTTACCCATTATTAAAATAATGCTATATAGATTTCTAATCAGAGCAAAATATGCAATAACAAAGAGTCATTCTAATTAATTTAACAGACAAAATGTTAACTTTTGTCATCCAATGTTTGAATAGTTTTATTGTTATTAAATGTTTGGTTGTTACTTTTTCTTATGAAGTCCATCAAACTGCTTTTTTTACATATTAAAAATAAAATTAACTATTTTTGTACAAATTAAATTGAAATTTATATTCAAATATTAAAATTAGTGAAATAAAAATGTAAGACAATAAATTTTATCAAATGCTTTAAATCTCATTTTAAATAAATTAATATATAAACAATTTGCTTTTTAATAAAACCAACAGTTTCGTTAAGTTAATTTTTTCTTAAGATAAATTGTAGGATTTACATCCTTATTTTTATTTTGATTATCACAAAATCTTTCCTTATTGTACTACTCGACAAAGTCTATGGTAAAACATCGTGATAACTCTTAAAGTTTCATATCCTTATCAGAGAATTGCGTTGAATTGTTATTATGATATTACAAATAAATACAAAGGACTCGTAAAAAAAATTTTTAATTTCGAATTTGTTAATTAATAGTTTATACTAATTTTGAAATTATATATATCTCAGGACTAATGAGAAAACATCTTTTGCGTTACAACATTTTTCAATTTTTGTAATGTTTTTATCTTTAATCTGATGCATATTCAATTTATTTAAATTAAAAATAATCCATCACAGTAACTTAATTTTAAGTAGTTCTGTATAACGATTTACCTTGTATCAAAAGTGCATGCACAGGGAAGCTCATACTTAAGGGTGGATTTCATCTGTTATATTTGAATTATTGCAGCATTGTTTAAACAAATTTAACTGAATTATGGAAGACTTAAAGTTTTCCTAAATCAAAATTTTAGGAACTTTTTCAATTCTTGATTAGAAAAATTTTATATTTTTCAGTTTTAACAGCAACTATGAGTATAAAAATAAACAATAGACCTGTATTCAAATATTTTAGTTTTATAAGACAGAACTCTTGAAAATAATAAACTGTAGTAAATAACAATGAATAATTAATACCGTTCTTAGTTATCTGTTTATTTTTGGAAACTGTAAATTTTTAATTTATATAATAACATAATCCATATTTGCTTACTTTGAGATAGAAAAGTGAATTGAAAATTCATGTAACTTGGTTCTAGCACACCAATTTTTTTAGAGAGCAGTTCAATTCCTACTTTGAAAATACAGTACATCATTTAAAATTATATAATGCTATTAATTTACCAGACTTACGTACTTTCCACGGAATACTAGTTCTACAGGCGAATATTTTGGGAAATTTTTGTAATACTGCAAAGTACTGTCACACTTAAATTAAATTTTAAGTAAGTAAATTTAGTGAGTTATGAATAAATTTGCATAATATAATTTATTGATTTATATCATAATAACATATATTTCCTAAAAGAAGTACATCATGATGGAAAGATATACAAAATATTTTTGTGTTTTATGGTGAAACAATTTTTGATAAAATTGAACAATAGTCATATATTACTTTTATTCTATCTTTATGTAATTCTGTTCTAGTTGGTTGTTTGGTCATGGATAGAGAATGACTTATGTGAATTGTTCTTAACAATCAGATGGGATTATTTGCTGATAGGGAGCATGATAAATCATTCTGAATGAAGGACAAAATTTTTTTATATATATTTACTTTCATCTTCCTGAATACATTGCTTGCTCCTCCTTCCCTCTGTAGTCTCTTGTGCTATCCTAGAGTTCGTTCCAAAAACCCCAGTTTCTATGGCTCATCAAGTTATATGGCCAATGACAACAATGGATTGATTTATAGCCAATGATTCATGGTTTGGGTGTAGGCAAAAAGGAATCCACCATTGGGAAGTTTCAGGAGAATGTAATCTATTTCTCTGCATTGTTCAAATACACCTAGAAATTTTTTTCCTTATTATTCTAAGTGGATACTGTAATACAAGGTATACCATTTGTATGCAATGTTTTTGATGCATTTTGCTTTTTAGAAGAGCACTATTTAATTATTCAAATGTGTATTCTAGTGAAACAATTCCAAGTAAAATAAATAGTATAAATTATAAAGAAGAAACATATTTATTTATTTTTCTTTTTATAAATATGTCATATTGATTTTATCTGTTGCATGGTAGAATTACTTTTCAATATTATCAGTTAGTCACTCTCATATGATTTACCCAGTTTTAATTACTACTTTTTTTAGTTAAGAATCAGCATTCAATATGGGGTTTTTAGTGAAAAAATTCAAACAAAATAAACAAATAGTATAAACTACGACGAAGAAACCTATTTAATATTCTTTTCCTTTTTATAAGTGTGTCATATTTATTTTATCTGTTGCACTGTAGCACCACTTTTCAATATAATCAATTAAACACTCTCTTTGATTTACCCAGTTTTAATTATTACTTTTGTTCGAGTTAAAAATGAACAATCAATATTTTTCTGATATTTAATTCTTATTATTTTGAAAGAAAAATAACTTTTTCTGGTAGAAATCGCAGCATAAAATTAGAAGGTAAGAAATATAGTTCTTAATTTTTTTATAACTTTTACTTACTAAGCTTACAGTTTATTTTATTTTGTGTAATATTAATTTATAAACAGAAGCATTTGTATAAATTTGTGCATTTTTGATGGTTTTGCGTTGAATAAAAATGTACTTGATTAAAATATTGAAAAAAAAATATTTTAAAAAAGTGACTGACATTAAATTTGATTTACGACGAAAAAATTGAAACGTAGATTTTACTCTTGATCGACTAAGTTTTCATCATTAATTATTTTCAATATTAACTCATTAATGTGAATTTTAATTTATTTATTTCAGTTTTTGCTGAATGGCAATGTTTTTAAAATTCTAATAGAACTTTTGTAATTATTATAGATATTTGAATTTTTTTGTGATTACTTCTTATATCGTGTTTAATTCCTTACATGGAATAAAAAATAATTACTTAAATATTAACCAACACATAGATAAAAGTTAATTTTTAAAATCAGGAAAACAGTTTTAGCCATTTGTTGCTGTTTTTTTTGCTGTGTTTGGGAGAAAAATGTTTTTTTTTAAATAAATAATTATAGTACATTGAATTCTATCCTTAAAGTTATGGTACTTTTCATTTTAAACATTTCTAAGATAATCGAAAGTCGTTTTGTTTAAAAATAAAAGTTTTAAAAAATTGGACATTGGACAAAATTTTAGAAACAATTAAAACATTTTTGCTTTAATTATGTTTTTTAAATACTTTTTTATATATTTACATAAATACATGTCTTTAAACAAGAATTTAAAAAATATATAATAATTATTATTAAAATTATAATTAAAAATATATCAATAAAAAATTTTTAATCTTCAAATGAAGTCAAAATTTGTAAAATATTCAAGAACTACTTAATAAATCTTACGATCTTAAATCTTCTTCTCTTCTCTTAATAAATCTTAATAAATCTAAAACAAAGAAAAGATTACATGATTACAAAGATTATTTTATTTTTATAACATTGAAGTTTATTTTTTAACCTTTTCGTGGGATTTAAGATGTAAGCACCGATTTAAAAATATTTTTATATGATATCCGCTTAACTAATCATATTAATATTAAATTTTCTGATGTATAACGTTACTATACTATAAATTAATACATTTTAAATTAAAATGTTAGTTTTAAAATGATATTCCTATTTTATTATAAATATCAAATAATTGAGTAAAAAGGTATAAAAGCTTGGCATAGCTATTTTACAAACCAATTGAATTTTTTTCAATTTTGTTAATATTTTATTTCCATATATATCCAAAATTAACATATATAATTATAATATATGTAGTGACAGCATAATTTCTTGTACTCCAAATAATATGGGGAAGTTGCTTAGTAGAAAACTAAGGAATTTTTACAAAAAAATTGTAAAAACATTGAAAAAAAAATTTTCCAATTTTTTTTTTTAGCAATATTTTTTTTTTTAATAGAATTAGCAATATTTCTTTTTTGTAAAATCAGCAGTAAATATTTTAGTATAAATAATATTCAGATAACACATAATATTTATTACTAATTAACGTAATACGATTTCAGATTTTAAATGAGATTTAATGCATAGAGTAGAAAATTCCATATGAATTAAATCCAAAAGGACCATTAAAAGTTCGTAATAAATTTTATTTTTCTCTGAATTATTTAATTTTCCTATTAGTATTAACATTTTTCAATTTAATTAAAGTCATTTTTGCTGAACTTATACAGTACAAGAAACTAAAATTTATTTTAATATGAACTAAAAACTAAAGAACTGATAAATTAATTTTATATAGAACTTATTCATTACTTTAAATTACAATCTTAAAATAAAAATATTTTACAATAAAATACTTTACAATCTTAAGTTAAAAATACTTTACTTTAAATTATAATCTTAAAGTAAAAATTATTAACATCATTTTTTACATTTAATTATTAATAACTTCGTAAATTTTAATCAATTATTTGTTCATACATAAAATTAAGTCTAAAGTCTAAAAAATATATTATTATAATATATATTATAATTATATTATATTGTAATTCTATTATATTGTAATTATAATATATATTCTAACAGCATAACCTTTTATAGTCCAAATAATATGAGGAGGTTTCATAGTAGAAAACTAAGGAACTTTTTGAAAATTGTAAAAACATTAAAAAAATTTTTTTTTTTTATAGAATTAGCAATATTTCTTCTTATAAAATCAGCACTAAATATTTTAGTGTAAATAATATTCAGGTAACACATAAGATTTATTGCTAAAATTGTAGATTATTAAGTTTTATTAATTAAGTCTTAAATTAAGTTTTTTATATTTATTAAAATATTAAAGTAAAAGAATGACTGCTATCCATATTTCCATTAATTCATTTTCTAAATACCTAACTGTTTAAAATTTTCGTTAAAACTACCAATTCCGTTATTTATTTCTACACTTAAAAATAAAGAAACAAATAAAATTCTTAGAAGTTTCGACAAGTCTTTTGGTTTTTCGATCGAGTTGACAAAAAGAACGGTTTGCGGGCATTAAGCGAATTTCTTGTTTGTCTCTTACACAGCTTTCTGAATGGCTTGTCACACAGGAGTGAAAGGATGTAGATGTAGAAAAACAGCTAAATCGTTTTCTCTCATCTAGAGGCTATTCCATTCGCCGCCACCCCCCCCCACGAACAGAACATTCCACAGACGATTTTTAAAATAATTCTAGAACTGCTGAATTTCAGTTTTCTTTGGAAGTTTTTAACGACTGCAGACGATTTTTCGAACATTAAAACGTGGAAACTGGCTTTCTCAGAATATTCGAATTCTTTCTCCTCCCCTTTCATAATTTAGAGAATCGGCTGTTCCATCTGTCGCCCTCACCCGAGGTCCGCAGTTCGCCTCCGATCGTTTGTTCCGGTCGGTTCCGGGTGTCCATTGGCGTTAAGGGAAGGTATTATCGTCTGCTCGGAATGGAATGCACCGTTCTTCGAATGTCAGAATGAGGGCTGAAGAAAGAAAAGAATATCAAATTCTGAGGCACCTGTTAGATTAAGTAAAAATTTTAGAGCAACAAACAAAAAAAAAGAAGAGATTTAATTCGAATTTTCTTTACATTCTAAAATATTAATCCAATCAATCAATCTTAAAATTTAAATATCAAACGATTTTTTTTTCTTCGCTTAAAAATCTGATTACGTTCCATTCTCGTTTTGATTGGTTAGAATATACATCGTTTGGTTCGTTTTTTTCATAAGAGCTGAAAATCTCAAGTCGTTTATGCCGGAGAGGTGGAGTTTTCTGTTTGACCTGTGACACTTGTTCAAGTGCGACCACACAACCATGATTCAAATCTTCCGAAAGGTAAACTTAATTTTTATTCATCAATATTTCTCTTTTATACATAACAATAAATTAATTTTAAAGTCAATTCCTACTTTTTTTCACTATATTGAAGAAAAAGTCAACTTTACAAGTAAAGTTAGAAATTTTCTTCTTACATCTGGCACCATCTATTATTAAATGCATGCAACTTAAATCTAAAAAAATATAATTAATTAATTAATATTTAATGAAGGGATCCAAATTTGAAAAAAAAATGTATTAACATCAGTGTCCTCCCCTACAAGTTATAAAAAAATTTATCTGAACTTGAGTGGATGAATAAAAGTATTTCATTAACGATTGAAAATTTGAACAAGATATATATAGGGAGAGTGTGAACTAATAGTAGGAATTGAAAAATTGTAAGAATAGTTTATAATTCCTTTTTCCTGTAGAAAATTTTAGTTCAGCTTAGTCATAAGTTCGTTTACAGCCTGCAAAACAATCGTTTAGCATCAAAATTCATATCATTTTTGTTTATAAAAATAGTTGATTACACGTATGCAAAATAATCAATTAAAAATAGATTTTTTTTTTTTTCCTTTATTTATAAGCTTATTTCTTTAAATTTTATTATTAATGCAAATCCTCTCTAAATTCATATCGTTTTGTGCAGTTAATATTACTTTAATTTTTAGTGCTTGATCCATATTATATTTTTAAAAAAGGATCATTCTACAATACTTTTAGATTTGATTCATTTTATAATCCATTGATCCATTTTATAATCCATTCATTCATTTTATAATCCATTGATTCATTTTATAATCCATTGATCCATTTTATAATCCATTGATTCATTTTATAATCCATTGATCCATTTTATAATCCATTCATTCATTTTATAATCCATTGATTCGTTTCATAATCCATTGATCCATTTTATAATCCATTTTATCCATTGATCCATTTTATTATCCTATAAACTTTATTCTTTAAATTTTAGTATTAATGCAAATCCTCTCTAAAATTATTATTTATTAGTTTTATTTCTGTAATTAATATTATTTTTTATTTTTAGTGCCTGATACATATTATATTTTTAAAAAAAAGAATCATTCTACAACACTTTTAAATATGATCCATTTTAGAAATTTAGACGAAAATTTAATCCATTTTATTTTTAGAAAAAAAAATTTGATTCTCGTATGAATATATGTAGAATTTTGGTTTTCAATCTATTTCACCAACATTATTTTTTGTACCAATATTATAATTTCCAATCAAGAATTTGTGTTCCTAGTATTTTTAAATTGTTCACAAAAATAATGTGAATCAATAATCTAAAAATATCATAGTCTCTACCAGTTAATCGCAGCATTTATCTGTAGCTTAATTCTTCACTTATTTACTTTCACTTTTCAAAATTCTTTAATGTTTTCATTTGTTTCTTAGTAAAATTTGTTTAAAAATTGATAAAATTTATTCAATTTTTTTATATCAATTAAAAATATTTTTTTCTTTATTTATAAGCATTTTTCTTTAAATTTTAATATTAATGCAAATCCTCTCTAAAATTATATCTATTTCTGTAGTTTATTAAAATATTATTTTTATTTTTAACACTTGATACATATTATATTTTAAAAAAGAGTGATTCTACAACACTTTTAATTATGATCCATTTTAGAAATTTGTAAGGAGATCAGAAAAATTTTTAATATTTAAATAAATTCGAAGAAAAAAAATTTTTTATTTTCATATGAATATGTGTAGAATTTTGGTTTTCAGTCTATTTCAGCAACATTATTTTTGTTCCAATATTATAATTTCCATTCAAGAGTTTATGTTCATAATATTTTTAAATTGTTCACATAAATAATGCAAATCAATAATCTAAAAATATCATAATCTCTACCTGTTATAATAACAGCATTTATCTGTAGCTTAATTCTTCATTTATTTACTTTTACATTTATTAATTCTTTAGTGTTTTCATTTATTTCTAAGTAAAACTTGCTTAAAAATTGATAAAATGTATTCAATTTTTTATATCGATTAAAAATAAATTTTTTTCTCAATTTATAAGCTTTTTCCTTTAAAATTTTAATTTTAATGCAAATCCTCTCTAAAATTATATTTATTTCTGTAGTTAATATTACTTTTATTTTTAGTATTTTATCTATATTACATTTAAAAATAGAATCATTCTACAATATTTTTAAATATGATCCATTTTAGAAATTTATAATGAAACCAGAAAAAATAAATTCAAAGAAAGAAATTTTGATTTTCGTATCAATATATATAGAATTTTGGTTTTCAATCTGTTTCAGCAAAACTAATTTTTATTCCAATATTAAAATTTCCCTTACATTAAAATTAATACCGTTTCCATTCAAAAGTTTGTATTCCTAGTATTTTTAAATTGTTCACAAAAATAATGTGAATCAATAATCTAAAAATACCATAATCTCTACCAGCAATAATAACAGCATTTATCTGTAGATTAATCCTTCATTTATTTACTTTTATTTTTCATAATTCTTTAGTGTTTTCATTTGTATCTTAGTAAAGTTTGTTTAAAAATTGTTAAAGTTTATTTCATTTTTTTTTTTTTTTTTATATTTAGAATAAAGAAATGATCTAAAGCATTTTTGTACATATTACATTCGAGGGTTTTGTATTTTAGCTCTGATGTAAAACATTTTTATAAATGTATGACTCCAGTTCTTCATTTTTTTTTTTTTAATTATAAAAGATTAAATACTTATTATCTAAACAAATTAATGAAGCAAAATTGATGAAGAATGATAAAACAAATTAATGACAAAATAATTAATTTTATTTAATGATATCTAAATTGGATTTGAAAAACTAAGTATTTTTCCAGTATTTTAAATATTCATTAAGTATCAAAATCGTAAATCAAATAAATTTACCTCAATTTTTAAATAATAATTGAAAATTTATTTCATAGCATCATGTAAGTTGATTTAAATAATGCAGCATTTAAGCTGAACTGACTTTAATAAATTTTCACAATGATATAATTTATTTAAAATTTTGTTTTGTATTAACTCTCTTCCCCTCAAAAAAATGAAGAATGAAAATATATAAGTAAATACTTTTTCCGAATATTTTAATTATGCAATTTAAAATAATATAAGTATATTTTGAAATATTTCTTTTAAAACGATGCTTATTGAATAGAAATATTGCATTATATTTTTCAATATAAATAGATCAAAATATTTAATCTTTTAACTTGAATTTCAAAACAGATGGTAATTATCATTTTTAATTCTAATATAATTTCCTGTAAAAAATTTTTTTTAAATGCGATTTATCTTAATTTATTAACGTTTAATATATAAGAAAAATAAATTATGATATATTATAGAAAATTATATTCTATAATATATAAGATATTAATTAAGAAAATTATTATTTAGTAAAAATATTATTTATTTATTAAGAAATTATATTCTATAATATTAGGGATATAGTATATATAAATCATAATATTATAGAATATATATATATATGCATCTTAAGAAGAATCTAAGAATCTATAGAATATATATATAACATCTATAGAATATATATATACATCTTAATATATATTTAAGAAATATAATTTTTTTTTAAACATTTTATTTCATAAAAAAAAAAAGTTTTTATTTACTTTAAAGCAAAATTGGAAAAAATTTTATAAACCTTAAGCTACATTTTGGTGATATTTTAAATTAATTTTTGAAATTGTTAGTCTTATTACAAATAATTATCAATATCTCTACAAATACACATCTGCATAGGATAAATTTCACATTTTAACTCCACGAAAATTTCCTTTTCAACTTTTATTCTATATTATAATAATTCTAGTTCATTAATACATTAATATACACATATTTCAGCATATATATATTCTGGGTTAAGTTAAGTTCTAAAGTTTAATATATAATAATTATATATGCTATGTATAATTATTATATATTAAACTATTGTATAGTTCACAACAAATATATTTATAATAAATATATTTTTTGCTATATATATAATTATATATATATAGCAAAAATATTCTATGGTTAAAAGTAATATGCTATATTGTCATAGCAATGTATTTTTAACTACTATTACAATTTTGTATATATATATATATATATATACGCTGCAAAAAAAGTAACTATACAGTAATTTAGATTTTAAACCTGAATATATTTATCAGTAAATATTTATAAATTTTATAAAAATATTAAATTTAAGGAAAGTATTTTCAAATAAATTTGAGTTAAGAATTGAATTAAGTTTTAAGTATGAATTAAATTTCAAGAAAAATAATTATTTTAATCTTACTTCTCAAACATCAAAATTAACTTGTAGCGTTCAATAATTATAATAATAATTTAATAATTCTTAATCAAGATCTTAAATTTTAACCTATATATATATATATATATATACATATAGTAGTGAATTATTATATATATATATAATATATATATATTATTTGCATGATATATAATCGATGTATAATATGCAAGAAATTGTTGAATTAACTAAATTTTAAATTTCATATTTATTTATACATTTTTCAAATAAGTGATAAGTAATTAGGAATATATAATAAGATTAAATAATGAGATTAATAAGTGACTTTTTGAGAATATTAATAAGTAACTTTTTGATAATATTAATAAGTAATTTTGAATATATAATAATTAATCGAAACAAACAAATTTGCTAATCTCCTGTAAGAGAGGTTTTAAGGTGTTTATCAACTTTTTTAAAAAAATTTACTTCATTATTCCTTATGAATAAATAATAAAAATGAATAGAAAGTAATAATAAAACATCAGCGGATTGAAATCAGTAATGTATATAAAACAAAAAATACATTTGAGATGAAAACTTTTTTTTTTTCAGAAACAAAATAATTTTGATTTGATTTTTAATTTGAGTAAAATGTAAGTGTATTTTTTATAAAAAGGAAATTTCTAATTTTGATTAAATCCCGTCCGGATATGTACATGTTTCGTGTTTAGATGTTATATAATTAGGAAAATTGGTTTTATGTGCCGAGGCAACAGTTTGAAATGGTGACTGGTTTGTTGCTATCTTACTTATTGCAATATTTCACTGTACTTCAATTGACATATTTCTCTCATTTGATTTGTAAGTTTTTACGTGTGTCTTTTATCAGTATATTATGAAAATTATTTCCAATTTTTTAAGTTGGTTATATGAAACATCAAAAACAAAAAAAAAAAAAGTTGTTCGTATATAATGTGCCTTATAATAACTTCCTAAAAAAGAATTTATATATTTCTGTAAAAATACTGACTATATTATTTTTATGAATAAATAAAAATAGTAAAAATTATGTAATAAGATATTTGTTTTTCACTATATTAATTATAAAAGCATACTGAAATTAAACGATTTATCTGAATAAAAATTAGATTCTACAAATTTACGATACTGATATAACAACATCTGGCTAAAAAGATTATATTTAATAGAACTAAATTAAATTAGTTAAATAAAAAATGAATAAGTTAAAAACTAAAGAATTATTTCTATCTTTCTACAAATAGCATTAAAATCAAATATGTATTTAATAATTATCGTCAGCTTAATTTAATTTTTATCGATAATTTTCTTCATTGATGTTAATTTTTGAGTATTCATAATTATCAATGAAACAGATTTGCCCATTATCTATCACGGCTGGTTTTTATTTATTTATTTATTTTTTATTGATTTGATGTATAAAATACTTTTATTGTCAAAGTAACACTTCAATTATAAACTGAAAATAGCTAAAGTTTTTAATTTTGAAAATAAACCATATCTATTTTAATAAAAGAAAAATTAATTTTTCGAAAGTAAACATGATACGAAATTAAAATTATATCGAATTTAGTTTTCTCATCACTGATTAAAATATTTTTCATATCATACTCTATATTTTAACTATTATAAATGACAAATTTTTATTTGATTTGATTTAATAACAAAACTTTTCTGAAACAGAATTTGGAACCCAAAATTTTAAAAATTAATAAACCACTAAATTTATCGTCTTTCCAACAATCAATAATTAATCTTTACCAAAAAAATTAATTGAATTCTTTGCAGTATTTAATATACTATAGAAATTTTAATTCAGACTTCAAAAATATGATTTGCTGTTTAAAAATTAATGTTTCGCAATTTTTCTCTTGTCATCTGCATCCATTTCTTAAAATATTCGTGCATCCATTTCGTTCTTTAAAAGCTGCTTTTGAATAGTTATAGTTGAAATGCAGAAAAAGGTTCTTTCTTCTCGAGCAATATCGCTTTTCAAAATTATTATTATGATTACTATTATTATTATTTTGAAGAAAATATGAGTTAAATTTTGTACATACTACGAGTTGTACTAAAGAAATGACTCATGAATTGAATATAAGCATCTTATAGCTTTGTTTCTATACGAAACAATCATATTTAACATATTTTTAAGGTCCTTGTAGGCTCAGAGCTATGTTTGTTTTTAAATGTTTTTTTTTAATTCATTCCTTCCTCTAATATTATAATGCTTACTTTTTCATCTGGACCTAAATAGCCGAGTGTTTAGTGTTCTGACGCTCGGGCCACAGATGGATTCAAGTCCCGGCTGTGCCATGGATGTTTGTAGTGGTTTGGAATCTACTTTAAACCATAGGTACCTGTCTAATATGATCATAGAACGTTGTCTTGAGGTTTAGTCAGTCCATCAGCCCTCGTGGTTCCTCGCTAAAAAGTGAACCTGCATGCTATCTTTAGCCATAGACCAGTCGCGTGCGGCAGGGTCTTTTGGACCTGGTGTAGATTTTCCTGAACCAGGAGGATTAGTAACAACAATAGCTTTTGATCTGGTTTAATTATAAGGTACTTTTGAAACAGATTTTCATATTCTTTTAAATTTTGAAAAGTAATCAACATTTCAAATAATCGACTTCTTAAATGTCAATAGCAAATACACTAAATATAACTATCTGTAGATTATTATACACTCAAACATTAAAAATTGGCAAAATCTTAATTCAGTTTTATAAACGTCAATTTTTGTTTAGAAAAAAAGTTATTACAATTTTTTCTCTCAGCCTTTATAATAAATCTGTAAATGTTGCTTTTTTGCTATGATAGTTGAAATCCAGTAAAGTGCTTAGATTTTTAATAACATTATCTGATGAAATCAATTTTTTTTTTAAATTGATAAAAAAAAAAATTTTTTTATGTCTTATTCTGATATCTCGCCATAATCACCAATTTTGTTAAGGAACAACAGAGCTCATATGGTTTAAATATAAACTTCGTCCTATAGCTTTTTTTTATATTTTAATTCCTTGTATTTCATACATATTTTGAAAAGTAATCAACATTTCAAATAATCGAGTTTTCAAAAGTCAATACATTAAATATAATGTAGATTCTTATACACTCAAACATACAAATTAACAAAAATCTTAATTCTGTTATATAAAAGTCAATTCTTGTTTAGAAAAAAAGTTAAAATTTTTCTCTCAATTGTTGTAATAAATCTGTAAATGTTGTTTCTTTGCTGTGATAGTTGAAATGCAGTAAAGTGCTTGGATTTTGAATAATTTTCCTTTTGAAATCAATTTTTTTAATTGATATAAATGAATTATTTAATTTCTTATTCTATATATATGATAATTAAGAGTTGTACTAGAGATATGACTCATATGGATTGAATATAATCATTTTATAGCTGTGTTTCTGTACGAAACAATCCTATTTAACATATTTTTATATAAATAATATGTTAAATATATAAAGAATGTATTTACTAATACGTTTTTTTTTTTTTTTATTTTGACATAGTTTTTACCATCATATATCTCCTTCGCCCTCACTAACTCAAAGCATTATTTGTTTTTACATTTTTGTTAATTCATTATTTTCTCTAACTATTATAATGTTTACTTTTTTTATCCCGTTTAATTACAATATTCTTTCGAAACAAATTGTCATATTCTTCCAAATTTTGAAAAGTAATCTATATAACTAATATAATGTTTCCTTTTTCATCTGAGCCTGAATGACCGAGTGTCTAGCACTCTGGAACTCGGCGTTTTGGGTTCGAGCCCCATAGATTTTTGTAGTGATTTGGAATCCACTTTAAACCCTAGGTCCCTGTCTAATAGGATCATAGAACGTTGTCTTGAGGTCACTCCACCAGCCCTCGTGGTTCTTTGCTAAAGGGAACCTACATGTTTTCTTTAGCCATAGACCAGTCACCTACGACGGGGTTTTCTGGACCTGGTATAGGTTTTCCTGCACCAGGGGGATTAGTAACAACAACAACTTTTTCATCTGGTTTAGTGACAAGATTCTTTAGAAACAGATTTTCAGAGTCTTCTAAATTTTGGAAAATTAATCAACATTTCAAATAATTGACTTTTCAAAAGTCAATAGTCAATACACTAAATATAATTCTTCGTAGATTCTAATACATTCAAACATTACAAATTAACCAAATCTTAATTCAGTTTTATAAACGTCAATTTTTGTTTTGAAAAAAAGTTATTACAATTTTTCTCTCAACTGTCGTAATAAATCTGTAAATGTTGCTTCTTTGCTATAATAGTAGAAATGCAGTAAAGAGCTTATATTTTGAATAATTATTACCTGACGAAATCAATTTTTTTAATTGATATAAATTAATTATTTAATGTCTTATTTTGATATATCGTCATAATCATGAATTTTATTAAGGAACTACAGAGCTCATATGGTTTAACTATATAAACTTCCTCTTATAGCTTTTTCTTTATATTTTGATTTCTATTTCATACATACTTTTTGTGCTTGATTTTTGCTGTCTGCGCTAATATCCATATCTATTGAAAATAAAATTAGAGTACAATAATTTTAGGATATTTTTCCTTTTTCAGTTATACGAAATAATTTCAGTTATGTAATATGAAGGAACTAATGTTTCAAACGTATTTTTTATAAAAGATTCAATCTTCTTTTTTCAATACTTGATATATTATGTTAAATTTAAAAATAATGAATTAACGTATTAACTTAAAATTAAATTAAAATTTATTTTTTTAATAAACAATGTTTTATCGTTATCAATGCATTTTTATTCTTGTTCGTTCTCAATTACAATCGCTCATTACGCTCGATACGCTATTTTTGTTTGTGACGTTCTTCTTAGCATATATTTGATATAAAGTATAAACGAAATTTAAAATTTAAATCAGATAACAAAATAATAATAATACATACAGTCTCACTTATTGGTGAATACATCATGTCTTGGTTAGCCTTTATTCTTATTTGACTGATTTTTTCCATTTTTTTAAGTTACCTTTCAGAATGAATTTAATCCAATTTATTGCTTTTGATTATCGTTTTTTTTTATATTGACTATCACTCTTTCATTGATACATTACATTAATCTATAAAAGTCAACATTGTTTGTAACGATGCATATTGGGGCTATTTTATATCCTATTCGTATGTATTAAGCATTATCATCGACTTTCAGATTTTACTGTTGTATCATTTCTTTTTCTAGCGAGAAGAGTTTTGGCATTTCATTCCCCGGAGAAAATAATGTATATTAATTGATAAATATACAATAAACCTATCACTCAAATTGGACAGCAGACGAGCATTATTGTGGGTAGTTATATTACAATGCAATTAGTGTTTGTACCAATGAGAACAGCCTATCGTTCAAATCGAATAGCAGATATTCGGTATCATGTTTAATGAGACTCAGGAAATTAGGAACGTCTGTGCTACTTTCATAGAACGAAACAACTTACAGATGGAATATGAACTATTCCATGATTTGTTCCATCATGATGAGTGATAGACCACGAGCAGAGAAATGTCTACTTCAATGAAAAGTGTGGGAAGCTGACCGTCCCCCTTTTTGATGGATTGTCTTAAACCGAGATTTTTTGGTAAGGGAAGGGAGAGAGTTCTGCGACGAGTCGACCAGAAGTGTTGTTATTTTCTTTTTTTTTTTCTCTGAAGTGACTGGATAGGCCGAACTTTCCTCATGTTTCCAATGTCAGCCCTTGTGGCTTTCATGAATCCCCCGTGTTAAGTTCTGCGGCAGACCAGATGTTTAAAATCGTCGTAGACTCGAAAACTCCGACCATGGAGTGAACTGCACTTGTACATCTAATTTATATTTTTAGCTCTTAGGTAGCTCTAAGCACAGTGGTATGGTGTAGTATAATATAATAGTAATAGTGGTTCGAATCCACATTAAACTGTAGGTCCCGACTCTAATTAGCCGAAAGTGTGCAAAAAATTACCGTAGAGCGACAAACCAAACCAAACCAAATCTAATAAAATAAGAATAAGTTCCAATTAGAAAGCATGTTGAAGTTAAAACTAAAACTGAGAGAATTGATAAAGGCATTCTTGAATAGGTCTGTGGTTAAAGAAATTTTGCAAACCCAGCTAAAAAAGAGAATAGATTACAGTTAAGAGGCATGCTGAAATTTGTAATTAATTGACAAACCTAAACGTTACCCGGTGTTCTCCTAAGTGCTACCCATGCTAAAATAAATAGAAGTAATGCTATATTATTGATAAGTTATAGTGATGTTTGGGTGAAGATCAACGCCCCATGTTTTCTGGAAGGCATGTATTAGTGCCTTTTGGGAAAAGGAGATTTATTGATTAGGTGTCAAGAAAAAGGAGGAGGAGGTTTCAAGAAATAGAAGAATCGCCTTTTGCCCGAGGAGGCAGGGACTTTACTGCCACGTCTGAGACGGAGCGGTCCTTGACCTTTCAGATCGCCCTTGTCACTCTGACCTTGAATTCAATGAAATACAAAATAATGCGATAACGTTTTGAAAGATATTGTCTTAGTAATAAAACGAAACTGTTAATCAACCATCGTTTTTAATGCCATCTCTTTAAAAAAATACGAATTATTAACCACCAAATTTGAAAAGCGTACATTTATAATAATATATATATATATATTAATTACGTCGAGGACTGGGTCGTATTGACTATTTCCCTGTGAGCAGCTCAAAGTGGGCTGCGCCGACGAACTCTTTTTACTCATTTAGCACTACCCAGGGGACACAAGTAGCTTGAAGACATGCTGCGGATGCGAGTAACACTACCCCTCAACACTCTACGATCCTATTAGATCGGGACATACGGTTTAAAGTGGATTCCGGGCACTTCTATGGCATCGCCGGGACTCGAACCCGGTACCGAGCACCAGAGCACTAGCCACTCCGCCATTAGGTCCCTGATGTTATAATATAATAAAAGAGTATTCCGTAGTAGCATGTTAAAGAGACAATACGTGTGACGAAGGTTAAAAATAAGAACTGATATAAGGCCCAAAGAGGAAGAAATGACTCAAGTTTTAACAGGAAAGATGACTCATCCCCAAGTCACGTGATCCAAGGGGAGTGTCGGACTAGAGACGGTCTACTGCAGTGCCATTTTGCTATTCCTGATATACTTTGTACCTCATCAGCATACAGACAGTATACAATTTTACTACTTTCTTGAAATGCTGCCACCGTTATTTCGAAAGCCAATAATCACTCACTTGCGTATGTTTGTTAGCTTGAACAATTCAAATGTTTTTCGAGTGCTTATAAGACATCTCATAAATCTTTATTGGCTTTGTTTTAAAATTAAATGCTTATATCTAATAGTATACATATTTTATTCTTTATTAAAAAAATCTATTTATATGTTGATTTATTTCTAATAAAAACTGATTAAACCTCAAAATTATTACTGATCATCATCAATGGTGCAACAAAACATCCGTCTGTCTTCTGGCAGATTTCAAAACAGGAGATATTTTTTCTTTTTATGGGGTAGGGTTTTCAGCCCTACGCTCTATAATCATAATTGACCGGTACCTACGGTTGAAAGTGGATTTTGGATCACTACAAACATCCATTTAACCACTGGGGCTCGAACCCGAAATCTGATGCATCGAGCGCCAGAGCGCTAGTCACTCGACCCCCCCAGACCCTAAAATTATTGCTAATTTAGTAAAAATAAATAAGTATGTTTTAACAAAGAGGAGCACAATTTTTCTAATTAAGGGGTTAAATGTTTGAAAATGATTGCTTAATACAATGAACATTGGGGCTTAGCCATTGAAAAGCATATATTATTAATAAACAATAATAAAAATAAAAATAATAATTTTTAATTTGCTGCATTTGCGAAATAAGCTTAATTGCATACAAACCATGCGAACTTTGTAAAAGCGTGTATTTCTTCATTCCTAAAATCAATATCCCACACCAAAATAGGCACATATGATAAAATAAATTCTCATAACAATTAATGTAAAATGTATTTTGTCTAGAAATACATTCCTATATAAAATATGTATATATACACATTAGTATTATTCATATATAATATATATCGAAGGGTTATAAGACATCTTATAAATCTTTATTGGCTCTTTTTAAACTAAGTGTTTAGATTTGAGGGCCCACGAAGTTTACTTTTTATTTAAAAACCCTATTTATACGGTGATTTGCTTCTAATAAAAACTGATTAAAATTCAAAATTATTACTAGTTTAATAAAAATTAATTGGATGTTGTAACAAAGACTTTTTGTTTTGTTTGCCGCTCTACTGTCATTTTTGCACACTTTGGGCTAATTAGACAACTTACATTTTAACTTGGATTCCGAACCACCAACAAGCATCCATGCTACCGCCATGATTCGAACCTGGAGGCTATTGCACCAACGGCCATAGCGATAGCTAATTGGTCATTTTAACAAAGAGGCTCAACAATTTATCTAATTCATCATGATTGCGCAACAACCCCATGGTGGGCCAAGCCCATCTGCCTACTGCCTACTGAGATGTTTTCTTTTTACGGGTTATGGTTGTCAGCCCTGCGCCAACGCTCTGCAGTCATGTTAGACTAGGACCTACAGTTTAAAGGGAATTCTTAACCACCAGAAACATCCATGACACCGCTGGTACTCGAACCCAAAACCTGTGGTACCGACCTCCAGAGCGCTAGCCACTCGACCATTCAGATCCCAATTTATCTAATAAAGAGGGCTAAATATTTAAAAATGACTGTTTAATACAATGAACATTGCGGATCATCCGTTCAAAAGTATATATTATTAATAAATAAGAATAAAATAAAAATAATTATTTTTAATTTGCTGCATTTGCAAAATAAGCTTCATTTTTCAAACCATTTGTAATTTGTAAAAGCGTGTATTTCTTCCTCACTAAAATCAATATCCCGCACCAAAATAGGCGCAACTGATAGAATAAATTCCATATTCCCATAACAATTAATGTAAAATGTATTCTGTCTCGAAATACATTCCTATATAAAAAATATATATATATACACATTATTATTATTCATAAATCTATTTAAAAATCAGGTTGTTTACGACCTGAATTCCAAAAAATATCTTTGAAAGCGTTTGTTTTACTTTTTTTAGTTTTTGGAGCAAATTTTTCATTTCAATTTATCTAGAGCAAAAGTTTGTTTTGGCTATTGTCTCGCGAATTATTGGCCAATTCCTATGTTTGCATCGATTTTATAAGTGAGAGTTGTCATGGAAACCTGTTTGAAAATTGTAAAGGTGGTCACAAACAAATGGGATGTTTTCCGATACTTCAAGCTGGAAGATGTCATAAACAATCATTTCAAAATGTCAGCTTCCAGTTCAACTTGTGTCATTAGCGTAAACGGTAGCAATTGCACAAGCTAAATATACTTTAGCCGTATTGATTTTAGTAATAGAATACGAAACAGATGAAATGGCAAACGGTTGTTTTTAAATTTTATTTATATACGTATACATCAATAATCTATAAAAAGTAAAACTATATTTTGTGTCTGCCAATATGTTTTTTTTTTTTTTAAAAACAGTAAATGGAAATATCTACATAAGTAGTACCTTATTATAATTAGGAATTTAAATAAATCTGGTATTGTTTTCTAAGCACTATTTTAAATTGCTTTTATAGTTCATAAATAGTATTCTTATTTTCATAAATCTGAACACATTTTTTTATATAATCTTTAAAAAAAAATTCAAACTCAAAATACTCTATTAGGACTTAAAATACAATATTTAAAAAGAATGTAAAATGATGATAAAAAAAAAAAAAATAATACAATAATTGTAAATATAAAAGTGTTTTTCAGTTTGTAATTCTCACATTGAAACTTTTAAATCATTCGTATTTAAAACTGATGAAATCATAAATAAATTTGACAATAAAATTTGTTTCAACCAAAAAAATATATTTCGAAGCACTTGGAATTTTTTAATGTTGTCTAAAAAAAACTGGAATAATATCATGTAGGCAAAAAGTATTTTTCTATCATGGTAAAAGTGTAATCAAATTTCTAAGACAATGATGCATGTAAGATATAAAACCTGAAAGCGGAAATATTTATTTATTTACATTTTAAAGGAATTGTTTGATACTGAGTAATATAGTCTATAGTTGATATTTATTTGCAATGAGAAAACTATTGGAAAACAACGTATATGTTAGCTGTAGTTCAAAATTAAAGTTTGAAATAATCTTTTTATTAGTCAAAGTTTATTTTCAATGTATTTCAAAAAGAATTTTAATATACATAAATATTTCCCCTAATAAAAAACAAATCTGCTGTCGAATCTATATTCGCAAAGGGGTTTAAGTCAATATTTTATTCAAAATATATAACTATTATGTGAAAAACCTAGAATTCTGTACCCATTGAATCAAACACATAGCCAGGGTGCCAAGTACGCATAGTAATGAATGCACCAGGTAGTTTTCGCGGTAAAATGTTATTACACTAATATTTCACTGGGATGCCAAATCGCCTCTTTTATCAGAATACTTATTTAAATGAATGTTTGAAATTTAGAATACTGTACCCCTGAGAAAGTGCCAATCTTGCAATCTGGAATATTTCGCCAATTTCTTTAAGGTTACAATATTCTAGGGGAATTCTTAACTTTATTTTTGAACAATATAATGACTATTTAATTCTACTGTGATAGTTATTTATTGAATTTTTGGTAAAAAACTAGAATCCTGTACCCTTAGTGCCAAACACATTGCCAAGTTGCCAAGTCGGTAAGTAAGCATAGAAATGAATGGGCCAGGTAGTGTGCACGGTAAAATGATATTACGCCAAAATCCTTTACTGGGTTACCAAATCGCCAAGTAAACAGACAAAATAGCTGCCGATGTTCGGTGTCATTGTAAAATGCTATTTCGCCAAAATTTATAGCCAAACAGTGCTTTTACGCAAACATTAGCAGCCAAATAGCTATTATGTCAAAGTTTTTTTTTTTTTATTTCCAATAGCAGGCTACAAAAAGTAATAAAATAAAAAAGAAACAGAACACAAAGAACATGAAAACAACAACGAGAAGCGAAAGAAATCACATAGTGACATTTATGTCAAAGTTTATTCCTGAAAAGACTTTGAAGCCAAAGTTTATTGCTTTAACGCCAAATATCATCACTATCCTCCCAAAATTTTAATCCTCGAACTGCAAAATTTAATGCTTTATCGCCAATTTTTATCGCTTTATAACCATTTTTTCACTAAACAAATTTTGTTATATAACTTCTTTTAAGCCAAAAATGCTTTATTGCCAATATTTATCACTTTATAGCCAAATTTTTCACTAAGTTTTAATCTTGTTTTGAGATGCTTTTACGCCAAAAAGTTAATCCTTTATCGCCAAATTTTTATCACTAAAATGTTTTATCTCTGAAGCACTTTTGCGCCAAATTTTACAGCTTTTAAGCCGAAATTTAGCTCTATTACGCCGAAAAAATTATATCTAAAATGCCTTTTACGCCAATTTATATCGCTTTATCGCCAAATTTTTACCACTATTACGTCAACATTTTAATGTTTTTCTTTTACGCCACATATTGCCGCTTTAACGCCAAAAATATATCATTATTTTGTCAACATTTTATTCTAAATGGCTTTCACACCAAATTAAATCGCTTTATCGCCAAATTATTATGTGGAATTTTATTTTGTGGAATTATTGTGGAATTTTATTCGCCAATTCGCCATTTCTTTTTTTTTTTCTTTTGTAATGTCAAAAAATAAGTCATGTTCTTTACGAAGCCGAATTCGAATGATATATTAATATTAACAAAAGATAAAAAAGAAAAAAGAAACTAGAGAATAACTTACTTTTTATTGTGGTATGTCCTTCCTCTGTGGTGAAACAAACATTTTATTCCATCGGTGAAATCATAAATTATTTTGCGGATGTCACATTTGTGCTGGAGCCGCCACATGTACTCTGCCAGATAATTATCAAATGTTCCGGACACATTATTTTATTAATATTAATTTATTTTGATTATTAAAAATTTAAATTGTGACGTTAACTAACGTTCTAAAAAACTAAAGCTTCAAATATTCCGAGCGAATTCTAATTACGGTTGCCACAAAATCCTAACTAAACGAACATCTTTAAAAAGGAAATTAATTATTTAAGAATAAAATATAAGTTATTAATAAATAAAAAAACGTTTTTCTTGTTTGTTTCTTACTTTCTTGAGTGGCAACTTCATAAAAATTGTTTATGTTCTGAATCAGTGACCAACGTTGTTCTTATTCACTGCAAATAATAATATAATCACAATAACAATAAATAGTCATTATATTGTTTGAAATATGAAGCTACGAATTCCTCTAATTATGGCATTGCAACCCTAAATGGAAAATTGGCGAAATATTCAGGGTTGCAATGTTGGCGACTTCCTCATTGTACAGTATCCTAGATTTTAACCGAATTTTTTTAGTTATAGTAACTAAAAAACATAAATATATATTCTTTTAAATATTTATTCCGATAAAGTATTAATTACTTTGAGATTGTTCTTATAACGTATGTTTACAGTATATGATAAAGAAAATAAATAATTTTTATGATGTTGCCACTCATGACAATACGAAAGAAACAAGAAAAAGATTTTTAATTTATTAATATTTTATATTTGATTATCAAATAATTATTTTCTTTTTAATTCTGTTGAAGAAAAAATACGGTTTTTTAACATGTTACTTTTTATTTTTAGAATGTAATACATATATTTATGTTACCTTTGGAACGTTAGTTCACGGCAAAAACGTCGATCGAATGCATTAAATTGTTCTGCGGGTTTGTGATGTTTCTTTGTAATGCTGTTGATATAGTTAAGGTTTTGTGGCAACCATTATTTGAATTCGAGCGGGAAAATGTAACGTTTTAATTTTAGAACGTTAATTTACAGAAGAGAAAGGCGCTTGGAACGGTCTTATGGAAACGTATTAACTTTTTCTGTCATTTTCTGATGTTTTTGTTGTTATTTTCTTCATTCATTTGAGAAGGCTATGCACGGACAGGTTTTACTAAGGTAATAAAAAGATCATTTTGCCTCCAATAAAGGATAGATCTATGAGAATAAAATGTAAGTTATTCTTTTGTTTCTTTTTTTTTTTTTTTTTTTTCTTTTTAATAATTTTCTTTCATCATTCAAATTCTGCATCATAAACAATATGAAATATGTTTTGGCATAATAGAAAAAATTGGCGTATTAGCGAATAATTTTGGCGTAATTTTATCCCAACAGCGATTATTAACTTTAACTAAATGATACATTTTTGTGAAGTTAGCAAAACAGAATTCCACATAATAATTTGGCGATAAAACGATATAAATTGGCGCAAAGACAAATTAGGCATAATTTTTTTGGCGTAATTGTGCTAAATTTTCGGATAAAAGCGATAACATTTTGGCGAGAAAGTTTTCAAGAAATAAAAAAAAAAATTTAGTCGTAAAAATCTGGCGATAAAGCATTTATTAAAAGCCCTTTCAGGAATAAACTTTGATGTAATAGCTATTTGGCTACTAATGTTGGCGTAATATCCCTGTTTAGCGCTGAATTTTAGCGAAATGGCGTTTTACAATGAACGGCGTCATTGTAAAACTCTATTTTGCCAAAATTCATCACTATTCACACACACATTCATTGCTATACTTTACTTGGCAATTTGGCATCCCGGAGAAGCATTTGGCCCAAAAGGTACAGGATTCTAGATTTTTATCAAATCCTGTTTCTGTAATACTAATTTTCAGGAATAAAAACACTTCTGCTATAGTTTCGTTACTTCTCAGATTATTGTCAATTCCTGGCAGGGAATTCATTCTCCCTGATCGAATGAATGATTCCTTATCTTTATTTTCCTGTTATAAAAGAGCAACTAAAAGATCTCACATAAATATTTATTAACTTCTGTAATTACACTGAATTACACTACTTACATTGTTAGCATTACTAATTACACTGTTAGCAAAGATATTTTATTTCTCTTTCGATTTTTTATCATAATTTAATAATGTGCGCAAATATTTTTGGATACCTTCTATTTATTCGATAATGTTTCTCTATGAATAAACAGCAATATTCAAGCTTTATATTTCTGTTAAATGTTATTTATTCATAGCTTACTCAAGTGCTCCCTCTTGATAATTCTGGTAGTTATTCATTTTCGAAATCCTTTCATTTTCAATTGTATTACATTTATAAATGAAATTTTATAAATTGATATTTGCAATTTAGTTTTTAATAGTAATCCAATGCAAATATTTTCGTAACTCTGAGCACTGCAATACTGATATTATTTGATTAAACTTGATAACGCATTTGAAATTAATCTGAATGCATTTTTTAGAGTCAACAATGCCATACCATATGCATGATTTAGTTCAGGGATGTCTTACAATCTTTTTGTCCCACGGATACCTTTTGCTAATAAGGGATCCGTGATACAAAAAAGATCCGTACATTAACCCTTTTAAATAAAGTAAAATAAAGGCCACCTGATAGCGCTTCTAAAATAATATTTTTAAACGTGCAAAATAAATTCAATGAAATTAGGTTGTATAGAATATTTGTTAATTATTTTTAATAATAAAATCATGTTGCCCAACTCATGGCCCAATGCCAACGTGCACAGTTAGCGTGCAAGTTGAACCACTGGAGTGTCCATTGTGTTTATTGTTTTCAGAAATCAAGAAAATTAAATGACGATTGTGTATAAGCAACGAGTATAACATCTCCTAGACTGTCTCGGATATCTGATTTGGCCAATTGTGGGGTGGCTACCCTGAAATGTCAAAGTCTAGACTGTCTGTCTGGTGGAAATTTTCCTATTAAATTTCCTCCCACACAGCCCGAAATCTTGAGGAAGTTTCCTTTAAAACTTTTTCTGGAGGATTATATCTTCCCTATATGACGCACTGGTGGGCTGTTTATATGTGGTTTGTTTGTGTGTTTAGTAGGTTGTTTGTATAGTTTTTTTGGAATATATTGGGGCCTGAATGGCGAAATGTCTGACGCTGGGAGCCACAGGTTTCGGATTCAAATCCCGGTGGTCCCATGTATATTTGTAGCGGTTCGGAATCCAATTTAAACCGTAGGTCCCGGTCTCATATGACTGTAGAGTATCACAAAGAACAGTCAGACAACTCACCGACATCATTCCCAAACTGTATAGAGGCAACTCAGCTTTAGGCACAGTGATGAGGTGTGGTGTGGTGTGGTAGTAGTAGTAATATGCGGAATATTGAAAACTTCTCAAAACCCCGCAAAAAAATCTTGTGCGTTTTCCTACCCACTTTAAAAAATAAGAAAATATAATATATATAATATTTTATACTTAATATTTTTTATATTATATATATATATATATATATAAATTCTTAATTATTAAAGCCTTGTAAATTACGATTTCTCGGGATTTTTTTATCTTACGCGAAATCAATATGTGACAAAAACAGTCTGGTTTTTATTTTCGATTGGTAATCGCAGATACATGCAAAAGATTTTGATGCAATATCTTTACTGACACCAACATCTCATATTAAGTAATAATTCATATAACTATACTGTCTTCTACTTTCGGGTAACTAGATAAAACTGTGCGATATATAATTTCAAAATTTCATACTAACTGAATTCAAAAACGTGTTTTCTTACTGAAAACATCTTGCAGCAAATTTGAATAATTTATGAAGGAGCAATAAAAAAACACACAATGTTTCAGTAATAAATGTTTAAAGACCTTCCGGTTCTAAAATAAACTAATTCTGCTGAAGATTTACTACATATGGAACTCTGGTCATATGGAACATATGTACATCTGGTCATATATACACATGGAAGTCTGGTTTTTATTTTCGATTGGTAATCGCAGATACATGCAAAAGATTTTGATGCAATATCTTTACTGACACCAACATCTCATATTAAGTAATAATTCATATAACTATACTGTATTCTACTTTTCGGGTAACTAGATAAAACTGTGCGATATATAATTTCAAAATTTCATACTAACTGAATTCAAAAACGTGTTTTCTTACTGAAAACATCTTGCAGCAAATTTGAATAATTTATGAAGGCAGCAATAAAAAACACACAATGTTTCAGTAATAAATGTTTAAAGACCTTCCCGGTTCTAAAATAAACTAATTCTGCTGAAAATTTACTACATATGGAACTCCCAACACGTTCGAGTGGGGATCCATTTTCTAACAGCCATTTTCTAAGCGCTTTCCATTTTCTAACAGCTTACTTAATATAAGAAGTTAGTGTCCGACCCTATGCATACATATGTCATTCTGATCCTGATGTTCCGCATATGCAGCATACACTTGATATTATGTATGCATATGCGGAATGTGGGCCTGAATGGTCGAATGACTAGCGCTCTGGCGCTCGGTACCACAGGTTTCGGGTTCGAGTCCCGGCGGTGCCGTGGATGTTTGTAGTGGTTCGAATCCACTTTAAACCGTAGTTCCCGGTCTAATAGGATCGTAGAGCGTTGCGGGGTCATTGTTACTCCGCGTCCGTGACTTATCTTCAAGTTACACGCGCCCCTGGGTAATGCAAAGTGAGTAACGTCTGTGCAGCGCTTTTCTTAAGGCATCCAAGACCAAGCTGTCTAAGTGTTTGCCAGCTGCATTAGAAAAAAAAAGAAAAAAATATGCGGAATGCGTATATATAAGTAAAAATATGCAGTAAAAAAAGTAAAATATTGCATCAAAATGTTTTACATGTATCTGCGATTACCAATAGAAAATAAAAACCACATTGTTTTCTGTCACACAACGATTTCGTGTAAGATAAAAAGGACGAGAAATTGTAATTTACAAGAGTTTAATAATTAAGTATAAAATATCCTGAACTGTATATTATATTTTCTTATTTTATAACTTGCGTAAGAAAACGCGCAAGAGTTATTTTTGTGGGGTTTTAGGCAGTTTTCAATGTTTCACATATGCAGAACACTAGGGTCATTGGGAATTAGTCATTCCCTGGCTTATGCAGAACACTAGGGTCGGAATGACATATATATGCATAGGGTCGGACACTAGATACTATTCCGCATCTGCTTATGCAGAACATTAGGTCGGAATGACATATGTATGCATAGGGTCGGACACTAGATACTATTCCGCATCTGCATACATAATATCATATGGATGCTGCATATGAGCAACATTATGATTGGAATGGCACATGTATGCATAGGGTCAGACGCTAACTTCTTGCATTAAGTAATAATTCATACATCTATGCAATCTTCTTCGTTTTTGGGTAACTAGGTAAAACTGTGCGATAAATACATTTCAAAATTTCATAACTGAATTCAAAAACTTGTTTTCTTACCGAAAACATCTTGCACCAAATTTGAATAATTTATTGAGCAATAAAAAAAAAAAAAAAACAATGTTTCAGTAATAAATGTTTAAAGACCTTCCCGGTTCTAAAGTAAACTAATTCTGCTGAAGACTTTGCTACATATGGAACTCCCAACACGTTCCAGTGGGGATCCATTTTCTAACAGCCTTAGTCCCTTGAACGTGAGAAGATTCTCTCATCCCCTCCCTCAATCCAAGGTCACGGAAAAGAAGAACATCCCAAACATCCCTTCTCTTACCCTAAGTCAATTTGCTTCCGTTCCTCTTGTCACTACTGCTGCCACCCATAAAAAAGTAAATAAGCCACAAAAAATATATATATAAAAGGCCTTCCCAACTAGAGCGAGAAAAAGTGTGTGTTGACTTTTTTTTTTTTTTTTTTTTTTTTTTTTTTTTTTTTTTACTTAAATCATTATTTTGCCAAGTAGTTGTAACAATTGTTTAATCTTCTTTCTTTTTTTTGTTTCCACATTCGAGTTTTATTCTTTTTTGGTTAGGTGCGCTTTTATCTTTCCTCTGTTATTGCTTTTAAAAAAAAAAAAAATTTTTTTCTGCGAAAGTCGACTGGAAAGTTCCCTGGTGTATTTCAAGTTATTCGTCGTGTTTAAACATCGTAATTTGATAAAAAATAAATGCTCCGTTTTTCCGTGTTGTTTATATGTAGCAAAATAACTTGTGTTTTATAAAATTTATTATTTACTGAATAGATTTTTATGTGTTATGTTTCAAATATTTGACAGTTAAATTGCAAAGTAAGTGAATTAATGAAATGGAAATTTTCAAAAATTCGCGATATCGGTATTTATTCATAAATAAAAAAGACATTTGTTTTTTTCACCAATTGTCTTTGTCATTGTGACATAATACTTTGCAGATGAGATGTATAATTCAATTAAACAAATTTCGCTTTGTTCACCAATTGTCTTTATCATTGTGGCATAATACTTTGTGTATAATGCAATGAAACAAATTTCGGTTTTTCATCAATTGCCTTTGTCATTGTGACATAATACTTTGCAGATGCATTGCATAATTCAATTAAACAAAATTTTTTTTTCATCAATTGTCTTTGTCATTGTGACATAATGCTTTACAGATGCGTTGTATAATTTAATTAAACAAAATTCCCTTTTTTTTCACCAATTATCTTTGTCATTGGGACATAATACTTTGCAGACGCGCTGTATAATTACGCTGTATAATTCAATTAAACAAATTTGAGGTTTCATTTATCAAAAATAAGTAATATAAAAAAATTTCAAGTCAATTCCTACTTTTTTTCACTCTATTGCAGAAAGTCCTTTATAAATTATTTTCATTCATTTTTTTTAAATTTATCTGGCGCCATCTATGGGTAGATATATGCAACTTAAATCTAAAAAAAAAACTAAAATGAATGAATTAAATTGAATGAATGAATTAATATTTGAAAGAACTGTATTGACATCCAGTGTCATCCACTACAAGTTCAAAGAAAATGTATTTGAACCTTAAGTAGATGAATGAAAAAAAGTATTTTATGAACGATTGAAAATGTGAACAAGATATATATAGGGAGAGTGTGAGCTAATAGAAGGAATTGAAAAAAAGTTAATTTTCAAAGATTTTTCCAGAAAACTTGTCTTGATAAATGATCGCATTGCCATCATGACGATCAATTTATTATATATAATTAATGCAACATCTCAGCTTGATTTTTTTTAATATCCTCTTTAAAAAAAATAGGTTGTCATGTATTTATTAATTTACTTTTATAAAGTCCCGATGTATTATCATGTATCCGAATGAAAAACAGCACTAATTTTTTATATATAACAGGTATAAAAGTCTATTCTTTAGACAACCTGTGTGTTATTTTCAAACAAACTGTTTCTGGTGATTATCTGTATGCATAGTAATAATCATCTAATTGTTTAAATGTCTGTCACAACCTCAGAAAATTCGGTTCGGCCGTTCTAACAGGGTCGTAGACAATTGCGGGGGGGTTTTGTTACTCAGCGTCCGTAGCTTATCGTCAAGCTACACGCACCTCCTGGGTATGCTAATTGAGTAACGTCGTTGCAGCGCTTGCCTTAAGGCATACAACTGTCTAAGTATTTGCCAGCCACATAAGGAAAAAAAAATATTTCTAAGGTTTCTTTTAGCATGTTTGTCGCTCTACGGTCATTTTGTCCACACTCTAGGCTAATTAGACCGTGACCTACAGTTTAACGTGAATTCCGCACTCTTAACAAACATCCATGCCACCGCCAGGATTCGAACTTGAAGCCTGTGGTATCAAGGGCCAGAGCACTAGCCAATTGCCTCTCAGGCCGCAATATTTCTAAATCGTTAAATCTAACCATGTTCATTAAAATATTACTTCATTATTCAATAAAATTAAATGTTTATAAGTATATTTATAAATCCTCTTCACTTTGTTTATCTTATTTCAGTTTTAAAAAACTAAATTCGAACGCTTAATTTCTTTTGTAGCACCTATTCTGTTTCAAAATATTTGAATTCATAAAGCATATGTATAAGAAGTAAATATTAGCATTAATAGTATATTAGCATTGCTATAAAAAATAAAATTATAACATAACATTGATAGCAAAATTGTTTTCAATAATGCTGCATAACAATAAAAATACGTTAATTTTACAGTTTTTGTTTAATTAAAAATATTTAAAATATTTCGACAATTTTAAATACGCACCGTATAAGCAAAAAATAATGGACTCAGTGAATATGTATCTTTTGAAGTTATGAGAGATACAGTTAGACATACACACACACACACACACATATATATATATATATGTTGCTATATCGGTTATATGGTCATTTCATGTCCAGGAAAATGTTACCGTATCTACGGAGCGACCATATATATTGAACAAAGCCTAATTCCAATTTAAAATAATTTTTGTTATGTCATAATTGTGTTCTCTTCTCAAAAATAAGCATAAACATGTAATCAATCTTTTAAAAACATTTTAAAAATCATTATATTGAATATAAAAAAACTACAATAAGATAAATGTAATTCTTTTTAAGGGGCCTGAATGACCGTGGGGTTAGCGCTTTGGCATTCGGAACCCCAGGTTTCGGTTTCGAGTCCCGGTGGTGCCATGGATGTCTGTAGTCGTTTGGAACCCACTTTAAACCGTAGGTCCCGATCTAATAGGATCGTAAATCGTTACGGGGGGTACAGTTGCTCAGCGCCCGTAGCTTATCTCCAAGCTATGCGCACCTCTTGAGTAGTGATAAGTGAGTAACGTCAGTGCAACGCTTACCTTAAGGCCTCCAAGACAGTTGTCTTAAGTGTTTGCCAGCTGCATTATAACAAAAATACGGCTTTTAATGCATCTACTGGCATTCGTAATTTTCGTTTGCTGCTTAATTTTCACTTTCACTAGCATGCTCCTCGTTTCTATGCTAACACTCTGGCCTTTGGTACCACAGGCTTCAAATACGAATCCTGGCAGGGGCATGGATGTTTGTGAGTGGTTGTGAATCATTCTTAAACTGTAGGTTCCGGTCTAGTTAACCTAAAGTGTACAAAAAATTACCATAGAGTGACAAACTAAACTAAACCTCTTTGCTTCTCAGTATTCAAATTTAAAGCATTAGAAAGAATATCTGGTCCTGAGCATTCTGTTTGCAGCGCCATCGTCGTCCGACTTTCGTTTGATATCTCAGAATAATGATTCTGCGGATTTTGTGCGAGCTCAGACAAGGGAAGATGTTCCTCGTCATCTTCTGATTACTCTTTTGATTATAGAAAATTGTTGAAACTAGCATGTAGAAAGCATTTTCCATTGGTCTCTTAATGATACTATATTCCCCCTTTGATTGATACAAAGATATGTATTTAACACAGACATTTGAAATTCTTTTTGTTTGATCCATCGCAGCGACCCGTTTTAGAAGAAGTTTTCTATAGTTGATCTTAAGGTTTTGAATCATGCCCTGATCTAAAGTCTGTGACGTGCATGTACTGTTGGAAGTCTAGAAAATAATTTCTTCTGATTTCAAAGCCTCAATAGGTCTGTGAGCAGTACAATTTTGAGAAATCACTGCATGTTTTCAGTTTGTTTTGTTTTCTGACTACAAATTGTTTTATTCCACGTGGTTGCTGTCCTCTACGGTTTTTGTTAACATTGTAGGAGACAGATAAAGATTTCCAATTTTTCATTCATCGAAGTATCAAAGTTTTTCCAGCCACTAAAGATATCGACTTCACATGTTCATCCATATTTTTTCCTTCACTTTTCTGTCCCTTACACATTTTTTCAATCTTTAAACAGAAAATTTTGACAAGATCCGGGAAAAAAGAATTCATATTCATTATCGTTGAAAACATTTACGGACTGATATCTTTTGAAATTTTTGGAAAAAAAGAATCTTTCCACACTTTTAAAGTACTGTCGTCAAAAACAGCAGCTTATCAGCATATATTTTTAAAAGTCAGGCTATGTCTTGAATTAAATCACTGCAGCCAAGTGCTGCTAGTGATAAGGTTTGACTCGCCCGAGTGCTTTAACAGTTTCCAAGGACTTTTCTTTAAGCGGATTCAACGATGTAGGCACAGTTTGCGATATTTCCTTGCATAATTTCGTTTTTCGAGAACTTTTCCACATTCTCATAAGGTTCACACTATTTGTCTTCTTTCTGGGTCGTAGATTTTAATGACTGGACAGCAAGGTTCGGTTTTTAAAGTGTCATTTAAAAATCGACTGGTGCATCGAATGAGCTTTTTGCACTTGAATGATTTAAATTTCTGAAATTTTTAATCAAATCCTTTTTTACAGAGTATGTTGATTTTTTTTTTCTTTTGAAAGCTAAAGGAAAAAAAAAGGGAAAGTTCTTTTGGTCAAATACGATAGAAACGAAACACAAAGTTCCTTTTTCTCCTGACACATTCCTATTCCCATTTGTATTTCTATATTCGTATTTTTCACCAGTGGGCATTAGTCTTGCAGATCTTTTTCATAAAATACCGTGTTATGAATACGAAAATTAGGAAGGGGGGAATTTAGGGAAGTGAAAATAGGAAAGAATTTCTAGAAGAGTACGCAAAAAAAAAAAAAAAAATTTAACCTTTTCGTCTAGCAAAAATCTCTGAAAGGTGAGCATTTTCACATATAGAATAACACAATATCTCTGAGTAATTGATTTACTAAGTGTCCTTTTGACTAGATAACTAGAATTTATCCTACTTGGCCTGATAACTTGAATTTTTAAATAACCACATAACCCATATTGACTATATAAGCGAGTGAATAACTATAATTTACTTTGAATAACTATAGTGGATATTATTTGTGGGTTGGACTTATAACCTTATAATAAGTGGTTGAGCGGATACATACTTATCTATAAAGAATAAAAGAATAAATTGTTATACACTCCTTTTTCATTATATATTATAACGTGGACAGAGTTAAAAGATGTCTATATTGTCTATTTTCAAGAACAATACAGACCTATCTATAGAAGAACTACAATATATATAGAATATTTTAGAATTTAAGGTGTATTTCAGTTTTAAAAATAAGTCTTAAGTAGCATTTTGAAAGTGTCAAAAGTGCTTTCAATGGTCATGTGAAATTTATATTTCTTTAGGATTTATTGCACTTTTTATGCGTCCTATCAGTAAAACAAAGCCGCTATAAAACTTCTTAAAGTTTTGATATGTTTTACTAAAAACTCTTTACTTTCTTTCTCTGTAGAAATATCAAGCTTGGAGAAGTTCAAGTTTTTATTCTTAGAACAAGTATCTGCATTCTTTTTAGGAAAATATTTGCCTTTTCATGAACTAAAGGCATTCAAACTTATTTAAGCAATTCGAAACATCAACGTTTTAGAACGAATTTTTTAGTGATACTGTGTGTTTAATTTCCTGATCTAGTCCAGAGCCTGACTCGTGCTCTATGGAAATCGCCATCGCTAGTACACAGAGGGGTCTAGTTAAAATTCCCTGGCGGTATCCGTTTCTTCCACTGATTGTAGCAATGAAAAAACGATGATGATTTAGATAGCGTGTCTAACATCGATAGCAGCCTGATGTTCAATTGGTTAGCTCTCTGGTCTTTGGTACCACAGGCTTCAGATTTGAATTCTGGCTGTGGCAGTGATATTTGGAAGTGGTTCCCAGTTTGCTTAGCCCTAAGTGTGCACAAATTGACCGTAGAGCGACAAACCAAAACCAAAAATAATATCGACAGCCACGCTGTATTGTTTGAGTTTGACCCTACCTGACACGTAAATTTGAAATTTACGATTAAAAATTGAGAAAAAAAGATTAAAGTCTTCTCCAAAAGCAATGCTGCTTGTCAATGAGCTGTTCGTGTCATATAATAAATAAAATATGAGGCTCAACAATGTGCACAAAAAGAAAAATTATTGTTCTCTAGTCAAAGCCTATCATTAAAAAAATATTTATTCTTTATTAATCTTTCTTGAATTGATGAAATAATATTTTGAATATCCTTTAACTTTACTAAGATGCGGTGGTACTTAATATCACATTTCAATTCTTTACAATGTAATCCCTTCAATTACTTGAAATGTGATATTAAGTACCACCGCGTATTATAAGGTTATAAGTCCAACCCACTAAAAATATTCACTATAGTTATTTAAAGTCCCTCAAAGTTAACAGGAAAGAATGTGCTAAACCATACCGCTTATATTGCCAATATGGCTTATGTGGTTATTTATAAAATCAAGTTGTCAAGTTCTATTTCCGATTCTAAAGTTCCAATTACATAAATAAAACACGAGGCTCAACAATGTACATAAAAAGAAAAGTTTCGAAAGTCTCTAGTCAAAGCCCATTATTAAAAAAAAAAGTATTTATCCTTTATGAATATTTCTTAAATTGGTGAAATAACATTTTGGATATTCTTTAACTTTTACTAAGTACTTAACATCACATTTCAATTCCGTAATTGGTACTGCCGACATGCTACATAATAATCGATTTATCATTCAAAGAATATTCACTGTAGATAACTGTAGAACACTTATACATTTTACTCACCAGTTAAGGTTGCGGTTGAGATAAATAGATAAACGAATAAAGATCGAGCTACAGATACCAGCATCCTGCCACTGAGCACAGCGGCACGCGCAACCCAATTCCCGAGACAATGTCCTAAATTAGAGGCATTTCCGGGTCATCCACCAAACGATTCCTCTCTTCTTCCGATGAATAAGGCTTCGATCGGTGTCACGTGGCCAACCCCTTCGTCCACCCCCGCCTTCCGGAATGGAAGGCCTCCAGATCTTCTCGTCACCGCTCATTTCCAACATTTGTTTCGACTTGTGGGACTTTTTTTCTTCTTTCTTCTTTTAGTTCTTCATCCATCTTGACTCTGTTGTTGAGCAATCTCGCAGAAGTCAGCCATTCGTGTAAGTGGGGGTGCATTGTTCGGGGCACGTAAAAAGCACGTCGATCCTTCTCGACGCTCGTTTTTTGGGAAAGGGAAAGGTCTAGGATTCGATCCACGCGGGAGATGTGTTTCCGTGTGCGGAATGTCGTAATCGCTGTTGGATGAAGCCGAGCGTGGCACGAGTGTTCCTGGATCATTTGACTCGGAGAACAAGTTCGAAGGAACACGGAGTTGAGTTGAATAAAGAAAAAAAGAAAACGATTGTTGTTTCGTATGGAAATACAATGAGATCAAAATGGTTTTCCGGGATGTCTTAAGTTAAGAACGTGTGGAACATAAGATAGTAAAGGAAATATTCTTACAAAAGTATAGTTTAGAATTTTTTTTTTCAAAAATTTTTCAAATAGAATAAAAGTTGTATAAGCAAAGAAGAATACTTATGTTCAAAACACGGATCGAAAGTGTTGGAAGGAAAACATAAAAGTATATAAAGTATTTTTTTTTTAACTTCAACGATTATTAAAAATATATTTTAATTTTAATATTTACTAAGTTAAATAAATCATTTTACATTTGTTAATTAAGTATTTTATGTTCATATTTTTCATCTGCGTTTTTTTTTTTTTAATACATTTTTTTTATTGCAAACCCTTGTTTTGAATAACCCAAGTGTTCACTGCCGAAGTAACGATAGATAATCTTTCAAATTAATATTTTAATTTGAACATTATTACTTTAAAAAAACTTAAATTGTAGAGTAACGTTCAGTATCGGGACGGGGCCTGAATGGCTGAGTATCTAGCGCTGTGGCGCTTGGTGACACAGGTTTCGGATTCGAATCCGGTGGTGCCGTGGATGTTTGTAGCTGTTCTGAATCCATTTTAAGTCGTAGGTTGCGGTCTCATATGACTGTAATAGCATAACGGAGTCAATCTGACTTCTACCTATGGGTGCTCCATTGCAACAGAAGCTGCCCCCTTTCCTTCAACCATACGGATTGTCTACCAAGTGGGATAAGAAACAACAGTATAGTGACAATTAACCCTCGACACTCGATTTTGGGAAATGGGAAAATGTCTAAGATTCGATCCACGCGGGAGATGTTTTTCCGTGTGCGGAATGTCGTAATCGCTGTTGGGCGAAGCCGAGAGCGACACGAGTGTTCCTGGATCATTTGACTCGAAGAACAAGTTCCAAGGAACACGAGTTGGGTTGAATTGAATAAAGAACAAAAAGAAAGAAATGAAAACGATTGGGTATGGAAAAACAATGGGATCAAAATGGTTTCCCAGGATGTCTTAAGTTAAGAACGTGTGGGAACACAAGATAGAATAGTAAAGAAAATATTGTTACAAAAAGTATAGTTTAGAATTTTTTTTTTTTTTTAATTCTTTCAAATAGGAATAAAAGTTGTATATGCAGAGAGAATACATTGAAAACATAGATCGAAAGTGTTGGAAAGAAACATAAAAAGTATATAAAGTATAATTTTTTTTGTTTCAACCGCCAATAAAAATAAAGCGAGAACATTTTAATTTTAATTTTTGCTATGTTAAATAAATCCTTTTTACATTTGTCAATTAAGTATTTTATGTTGAATTTTTTTTTTTTTAATACTTTTTTTGCAAACCCTTCTTTTGAATAATCCTAGTGTTCACTGACGAAGTAACGATATAATCCTTCAAAATAATTGCATTTTAATTTGAACATTATTAACCTTTTTTTTTAAAAAGAAATTATATATTAACATATAGTATAGTGTTGGGGCCTAATTAGCCGAGTATCTAGTGCTCTAGCGCGCAGTGCCATGGATGTTTGTAGTGGTTCGGAATCCGCTTTAAGCGGTAGGTCCCTGGTCTCCTGTGACTGTAAGAGCATCAAGGAGTCAAGTCAGATTTTTACCTATGGTGGCTCCATCACAACAGAAGCTGTCCCCTTTCCCTTCAACCATGATTTCGTACAGTTCGTGGTCTTGGTCTAGATGTCTACCAAGTGGGATAAGAAACAACAGTATAGTGACAATTAGTAGAGAACACATCTTATATTCAATTGAAATTCCTAACTAGTTCAAAACTGAATTTGCGGATTGATACTAGGCAACCAGAAGTTTCAGTTCCAAGGCATAAGCACTCTATGTGGAAAGAATGTCCATAAGGGAGATGCCTAAGGGCATATATAAGGCTTATTATAGGCACTCTAAAGGAATGTCCTTTCCTTGGGTTCAAAAGGAGAAGGGAAGAAGATTGGTGAATTCCACAGATGCCACTCTTGGAAGTATTAATTCAAATTTGCGGTGGTAGAATGGCCACATGGTACCATCGCAATTTTGAATGATTATTGCAACATGCCTTTTAGTGTGCACCCTATTTAAAGCTGAATCTTCTAATATCTACGTGTCAAATAACCTCAGGTCAAAGTGTCTGATATTCAAAAGCATAGGAAAAACTAAACTTTATGCGCTTGAAAAAGAAGGAAAAATATTAAGCGTATTCAAAATTTACTCTTAATGTTGACTATGTTTAAATGCTGTTGCTCTTAATCAATTTCATGTGAAAGGTATAAATATTTCATAAAATACTTCTTCTGAGACAATCCATTCTTGATTATCATCCATTTAAAAAAAAATGCAAAAAACCTCATGTTAATCTTATTCAAACTTAAGGATAATTTAACACTAAGGCCAAAACCCTGAAATATTCGGTAGTAATAAATATTTGAAATCCTTTAATTGTTACATTTCTAGATATAAAAATAGTAGAAAAATGTTGTTTTTAAGTATATATTTTAATTAGTTAGTAATTTTATTAGTTAAATATATTAGTTTTTGTAATATTTATATTTTGTAATGTTAGATTTATTTATCTACTGGAGAGACAGAAACAAAAATCAAAATAAATTAGAATATAAATAGTAAAAAAAAATTTTAAAAATACTATACAAAATATTTAAAATTAGAATATAAATCAAAATCTAATTTAAAATTTTTTTAATAAACATATTTATAAAATTATTTTCTTGTAATCGTCTTATCTTTAAACAATTCAATTAAATTAACAATTCAATTTATTAGAAAGATATGTACTATAAGAAAACCTTAAAAACAGCTACTATATAACATTAACAATAAATAACAATTATTGCAAAACATTATTGAAAATGAAACAATATTGAAAATTGAAATTTATTTTCCTCTTTCCAAAAGCATTTCTTTTTCCCCATCTTTCCCCATAAGAAGCGATGATTTCCTTGGAGAAATAGATTAATATCTATTTTTCCGTCTTTGGAAAATGCATATATCTCCAAAGAATGTAAAATTATATATCTCCATATTAAAATTTAGACCCACTATAGGCATTTTTGGGTGAAAAAATTCAAGCATAATGAGTTGCTATTGTTTCGTTTACTATTATTCTTGCATGTAAACATAGATAATATAATAATAATGATAGTAAATGCACATCGTAAAGAAATATAGAACACTAAAAGTGCAATATAAAAAATAATTAAATATAAGCGCAATAAGAAATGAAATCATTAAAAAATATTTATTTCAGTAATGTGATATTGGTTTCTCCCCTATACTTTAGCAAATCGATCTCAATTTGGGTATTTGCACATCGTAATGTGTGTTACATCGTAATTAGTTAACGTACGTTATGTTTGAGCCTGTTTTTGAATTTGGTCAATTTCATTTTTAGAAAAAGCGATTCGCAGATGTAAGGCTAACAATTCAACTAAGAGTCTGGTTCTCTGCTATCAACAATTAACTGTGCGTATCTAAGGATGGTCAGTGCATCACTGAGGTCACTTAAAGTGGAACATAGAACTTGTTATATTAGATGTTCCAAGATGAGCGCGCCTCATGAATTCACACAATATAATTTAATTCTTCTGCGAACTCATAATTGTAAACTCATAAATAAAACAGGAAATAACTATCTTATATTCGCAAGAATATTATTTTAAAATTATTTATTTAAGTTAATTTTTTTCTCATAATTTTGGCAGTTCATTTTTGAATATAGGGATGCACACACAATGTATTGGTATGTGTATTGGTTTTCACTACTTTGGTCATTATAAAATAAATATATTGTGTAAAAGTGTGATACATCTCACGGGTCAGAAAAATATTCAAGGTGGGCAGCGGGTTGGCCACCCTTGACTTAAGGAGTGTGAGTCATTTAAATTTTCTAATCGTTTTATAAGGATTATGTATACTCTACTCATAAAAAAATGTATACAAACCTGCAATGATGAAATAAATTATTTTTAAATCAGTTACTTTTTTGCAGAAGACAACAAAAAAGAAAAATTATTTTTGGCTCATATTATCTAATAAATAAATATCATTATATGTTTTTTCACTTCGATCTTTTTTATTATAAATAAATCTCTTCGCTTAAAAAAATTTTAATTTTATTTTCTGTTAATTTTATTTTTTATCTTCTTTTATCAGCTGAAAATAAATAATCATTTAACAAATGAGAAATAAATAGATTGTTTTTTTTAATTATTATTGCATTATTATGTATAACATAAAAAAAAATCTCAAAGATGTTTTTTTCTTCTAATGACGTTGTTGAAAATCTATTAACAGCATTAGTTTATAATTGTATCTTGAAACCGATTTTCTTAATACAAAAAAATTTTCATTTTATTCTTATTTTGTTTTTTATATCTAATAAGGAAAAGAAACGGGTTTTTTAATAATAATAAAAATAAGAAATTGAGTTCAGTATATCCAATATCCTCAATAAGCTTAGATTAAATGCTGAAAAATTACTTTTTAAAAAAAAAAAAAGAAAGAAAGAAAAATATGGACATTTATATTTGAAATGAACTTGTATTTTTTCTTTTTATAATGAATTCTTAAAAGATAATTATTCATTCGATATAACGTAATGTATTTATTGTCTAATGATATACATGAATAATTTTTATGAATAGAAAATGTGTTGAAGTTAAAAAATTTTTAGATTCTTATTATGCTGTCTTAAACTTCAGTTACGAACATTTAAATGTGACTTTATTACAATTTGTGGGCTAGCGTGACTAGCGCTCTGCCACAGGTTTCGGGTTCGAGTCTCGGGCGGGGCCATGGATGTTTGTAGTGGTTCGGAATTCATTTTTTAAACCGTATATCCCAGTCTAATACGACTACTACTACCACACCACATCACTGTGCCTAGAGCTGAGTTGACCCTTTACAGTTTAGGAATGATGTGGGTGAGAAAAAGTCTGATTGGTCTCTGTCACGCTCTACGGTTATAGGAGACCAGGACCTACGGCTTAAAGTGGATTCCGAACCACTACAAACATCCATGGCACCGCCGGTACTCGAATCAGATACCTGTGGTACCGACAGCCAGAGCGTTAGTCACTCGGCCATCAGGCCCCCAGTCTAATACGACTGCAGAGTGTTGCGCGTCGGGCTGACACCCCCTCCCCGTAAAAAGGAAAACATATCACCTGTCTAGAAATATGCCAGTAGGCAGACGGCTTTGGTCCACCACGGGGCTGGTGTGTCATTGATAATGATAACAAATTAGAAAATTGATTTTATTTAAAAATATTTTAATATAATTTTTTTTTTTCAACTTAGAGTTGTTATTTTATCTTGAGTTAGAATTTATGGTTCGGGATTATTTCAAATTATTTAAATTCACCTGATTTATTATTTCATTTAGAAGAAATCATTTTTTTTTTTTGTTGTTGTTGTCGGAGCTGCTCTTGTTTCTCTGTGCCATAATTTATTTTATTTTTAAACACATATTCGTAAAATCATCCAACTCTATGAGAAACAACATCGCAAACCGAAATGATACTAGTAACTCAATTACATAATTCAGACCCATGTATATTCTTTTAAAAGATTTTTAATTTGCATTGGAAATTTCATTCGACTCGTGCAATAAACAATCAGTGCAAACATAAACAAGTGTTTTATATTAAAAAAGAATAAATAAAAGATTATTTTGGACTTCAATTTATTGAAATTATATAGTTATTTAAGTCCTTTTTTGCTTTTTAGTGTGGCGGGTTTATAAATACTAAGATCAAATATTATTAAATATCATATATGCTATTTTGCATTCTCCTTACAAAATTAATCTCGAATTTGGTAAAAATTATATTAAGAGAATGTACTTAGATCTCAAGAAGGTACAGGGAATAAATATTTGGTATTTTACTGATATTTATTTAAATATGGCATGTCTTAAAAATACACATGGGATAAGTTTTGTAATTTTATAAGAGACATGTGCATAAAAATGTAAATATGTCAGCAGCAATTTTTAACAAAGAATTTAAATACCTATACTTATATTTTCTGTAATTTAGACTTATTACAATATTATACATGTTTACTAGAACATGTTTGCATTATTATATATGTCCATGTATATATGTTTACAAGTTACATATTTTTAGTTATGTTCATTCATTGAAAAAATTAGGACAAACGCTGTAAAGTTCATTATCATGAGGAAATTGCTTTACTTTATAATAAAAATCTTTACAATTGCAACAAAGGCTGTTAGAAATATATTTTGATTTAAATGTCATTTGCAGTAGTACTAACAGCTATTCATGGCATTGCGCAGTCATTTTTGATAGAAATAATTTTGGTTTCCGTTGCTAACAGTTTTGCGCTAGGCTATTTGCCACTACAATGATGATTATGTAGCAGATTAAATGTTATCCAAGTGTAACGTCTCGGCCTGCATTAGACCTATAATGGCTTCAAGAAGAGGGCCATTTTCAGGTTCGTGGGAATACTTTAAATTTCATTTACAAGCGCTTTTATATATCTGGGTTGTTATACTAAGAAATGAAAAATTAAAATAAAAGTTTGATCACAAATGCACGATTAAATCACAAGTACAGTTCACTCAAAGGCCGGTGATTTTCAGATTTTGAATCTACTTACCTGGTCTTTTTGGCAAACCATAACTATCACACGGCGTGATACACGAAGCCACAATGGCGGAATCCCTGGTCTATTCAGTAACTTCAGAGAAAAAAAAATAAAAAACAACACTTCTGGTCGACTCATCGCAGAACTCTCTCTCTCTCTCTTCTACATCAAAAATCCTTTTAAGACAATCCGTCAAGAGGGCTTCTCTCACAACTCATGGTATAGTTCATATTCAATCTGTAGTTGTTTCGACCTGTGAAGGTCGCACAGACATTCGATGATTTCCTGAGTCTGATTATACCTGATACCTAATATCTGCTATCCGATTTGAGTGACAGGTTGCTCTCATTTGTACAAAACTCTAATTGCATGTGATATAACTACCCACAATACTACTCGTCTGCTGTCAAATTTGAGTGATGGGTTGTTATATATATTTGTCAAATAACATACATTCTTCTATCTTTGGAATGAATTGCCAAAACTCTTCCCGTTAAAAAATGCCAAAACTCTTCCCGTTAAAAAAGTGCCAAAAAAAAATGCCGAAACTCTTCCAGCTAAAAAATGCCAAAACTCTTCCCGTTAAAAAAAAAAAAATGCTACAGAGGTCAACCACACACGGAACACTGCTACATCACGCCCATTTTACCATTACAATTTGGGAGTAGGGGGCAGTAATCGTGAGCATTTGAATCCTCTTAACTTGACATTCCAGTCATATACATAGATGTGATAGAAATAGATCTCCAGACGTTTTTCAGTCCAACTGATTTTCTGTTATTCTATTTATGGACATTGCACAGCTAACATGTTGCGAAACTTGTTGAATCTTTTATATTGAAGATAAAAGAAAATTGTTACAATTTAATTTTTGAAAATAAATATCTACAAAAAAACTAATAAATTTATTTTAAAGAATGCCTTTTGTTTTAATTAAAACTCAAAATATGTGTTCATTGAGGAATTCTTACGGTAAGAAAGATTTCAGTTTTAAGAATTTTTACTGGCGAAGTAATAAAATGTATAGAACAGGACAGCTTTGTTATTCGTAGTTTCACTTTCATTTCTGAAACTCAAATACTTAGACGTCATATTTATTATCAAAGTCAGATGTCATATTTATGGATTTATAAGTCCATTATTTGATCCGATTAATTAGTTTTTTAATTGAAAGTACTTATAGGGTTGTATTATTTCTTTAAAAAATGCAAATTTTGTTTTCGGTATAACGTAATATAATCCATGCACTTAATTTTGTTCACCAATACACACTTAATACTCCAAGTTTTGTTTTTAGTTTTTTAATATTATGGTGTTTCACATTTTTTTTTTATTTTATTTTATTTTTTAGTTGTTATTATTATTATTATTTTTGTGCTACAACCCATACAACCCATTACCTTACAACCCATTAAGTCAAACATTTTATTACATCTAATACATCTTTATTACGATATTTAATAATAAATAGAAGTATTCGTAAAATTTGTAGTATATCGCATAATTTTTTTCTAAATGGAGTATATCATATTCGTAAAATTTGTTGTATATCAAATAAATTTTTTTAATGAAACATATCATATTCGTAAAATTTGTAGTATAACCCATAATATTTTTTTAATGAAACATATCATATTTGTAAAATTTGTAGCATATCGTATTAACTTTTTTTAAATGAGACATATATTCGTAAAATTTGTAGTATATCGCATATTTTTTTTTAAATGGAACATATCATATTCGTAAAATTTGTAGTATATTACAGAAATGTTTTTAAAATAAAACATATAATATTCGTAAATTTTGTCGTATATCGCATAATTTTTTTTTAAATGGAACATATCATATTGATAAAATTTATAGTATATTGTATAATTTTTTTTGGAACATATCATATTCGTAAAATTTGTAGTATATCATATAATTTTTTTTTTTAATGAAACATATCACAGATGAAATTTTATCTTGATTATTTTCATAAAACTTAGGTAAAAATAACAAATAAAACAGCAAACCTGAGACGTTAAGAAAATAAAATGTCTGTAAGGCATTTTAAAAAATGTACAGTTATCTCAAAGCAAATTTAATTTTATTTTATTTTAATATTTTAATTTTTTTTAATATATCTGCATTTGCTTTTTGATTTCTTTATTACGGTAAAATGCACAGATTCAATAATTTTGCTTCTGTTTTAATTGCTCAAAGTGATTTTTTTTTTTTTCAATGAATGATCAATCCATTTTTTAAATTTTAAATTTTTAAGTTTTAATTAAAAGAGAACGCGATATTTTAAGTGAACGATACTATTAATTAAACGCTAATATGTGAAATAAAGTTCTAATTACATATAGATATGAATTGAGGTGTTGCTATAATTGTATGAAATTTTTAATATCTTTATTACAGAATTTTTTCAATTAAAATGTATTGATATCTTCATTCATATTTATCAACAAAATTTATCAAAGTAAAATATATCGCCTACGGGTGCACAGCATTTGTCTCATCGATTACAGTATACTAACAGTTATAACTTAGGACTAGATCAAAATTTAGACAGTTACCTATAAACTAACTACACTATACAATTATATACAATTATACTAGACAAGATATATTACAATATATACTATATATACAATTATACTATACAAGTGAACTTTTACTCACAAGATAGTTCTTTTCACTCTTTTCAATTTAGTTTTTTTGATGTTTCTAATTTAATTATTCCACGGTTTAGTTATAATAGATTTCGTTCTTTTAAGTTTATTTTTTTAATATTTTCAAGTGTATTATTTTCCAGTTTATTTCTAATAGCTTACGTTCTTTGCAGTTTATAAAAGTTTAAGAGATCTTTTAATAGTTCTATTGCTTTACGTAGAAGAATTTAAACATTACATATGTATATTAATATAAATTTACTGATATAGATTTTTAGATTTATATATTTATATTGGGCGTTTGAGGACCAAAACATCTTTTAAAATGGAATTGACCGATCCTTTTGAAATTCCAACATCATCGGCAAGGTCTCTCATTGTAAATCGACGGTTTGCAAGCACCAAATCTTTAATTTTTGGACAAAGCTTCGTCGGTTGAGGTGGAGGGTCGACCAGAGGGCTCTTCGTCTTCAACGCGTTCTCTGCCTTCTTTGAACTGTTGGTACCACTTCTAAACATTTCTTTCCGATATAGAAATGCTAACCGAAGCCTTCTGCTACATTCCATATGTTTCTGCAAACAAAATCGAATGCAAGTTCTTTGCTCAATTAATTCAGACGTTTCAAAATCGCCGGAATCACTTTTAGCGTCTCACAAAGCAAGCGTAACTCAAACACTAATGAATATTTTGACGTCAAATTTCACACAGATGTTAAGCACAATGCCAACAACCTAAAAAGAAAAATTTAAATTCCATATGCCCGGGAAATTTAAATTGAAAATTGGTGGACATAACTGGCCAGAAATTGTTAAACTTGTCTGCCGTAAGATGGGTTTTTGGCCTATTGCTCTACTGTAATTTTCTACACACTTCAGGCTAATTAGACCGGGAGCTACAGTTTAATGTGGATTCCGAATCACTAACAAAGTTCGATGCCACTGCCGGGATTCGAACTTGCTAGCTAGCCGATTGGCCTAGCTAGCCAATTGTCCATTATGCAGTGCCTTGTGATAGGAAGAATAGGCTAGTTATTAAAATTGATTTTACTTTTTGGGCACAGTAGTATATATAATGATATATATACTTAAACTGTAATAGTTGATTATGTTTGAATTGAGTGTATTTTAATAATACTAATTTGACTATTTTTCACAGTACGCCAACTCAGACTTTCACGGAATACAGTTCAGGGAAACATTAAATGGAAAAATCCTTTCAGCAAAGCGTGTAAAACTCGAGATACTACGCTCTAAAAATAAAACAGGAAAAGTAATTTTTATCAAATCATCACAAAAAGAAGAGACATTCGAGGGAGGAAGAAATTCGTAAAATTCGTACATATTCGTAATATTTGTAATATATCGCATAATTTTTTTTAATGGAACATATCATATTCGTAAAATTAGTAGTATGTCGCATAATTTTTTTAATGGAACATATAAAATTCGTAAAATTAGTAATATACCAGTATCACATAGTTTTTTTTAAAACGGAACATATCATATTCGTAAAATTAGTGGTATATCGCATAATCTTTTTAATGGAATATATCATATTAGTAAAATTAGCCGTATATCGCATATTTTTTAATGGAACATATCACAGATAAAGAAATGTTGATGAAAAATCTTGATTATGTTTATAAAAAAAAAGGTAAGTTTACGAGATTTTTTAATAGTTCTACTGCTTTATGTAGCATAATTTAGATATTACATATGTTTATTGATATAAATTTACTGACATAGATTTTCAGATTTTTAGATTTATAGGATGTTATATGTTTTTAAACTGTAATAGTTGATTATGTTTGAATTTAGAGCATACAAATAATATTAATTTGATAAATTTTCGCAGAAAACCAACTTAGTTTCCACAGACTACAGTTCAGGGAAACATTAAATGGAAAATACTTTCAGCAAAGCGTGTAAAAATCGAGATACTACGCTCTAAAAATAAAACAGGAAAAGTAATTTTTATTAAATCACCAGAAAAAAAGAAGAGACATTCGAGTGAGGGAGAACTATTTCGATTTTCCACACGAGTGGGCCGTAATCCGAAGATTTCGTAATCTTCCCATCTTCGGACGAAGCGCAGAGAGTCAGAAATGACTTTTTCGCAGCCCCTGTCAATTCTTTTTACCTTGTTGTTTTTTATTTCAACGTGTAACTTGGAGCAGAATGGATGGCTCTTTTTTTTATCTTTTCCGAAAAGCAGACTGACCGCTGATCAGGAAGTTCCTATTTTGACTGGTCACTTTTTTGTTATGTTCAATGTAGCGTCGTAAATGAAATATTCTTTTGAACTTTAAGGTTTCAATACACTTGGCTTTGGATCGTCTCTGTTACTTAGTAAGTTCTTTGGAATTGTTAGAAAAAAGGCATTTATAATTTTGTAATATGTTGTAGCATTTTTTCTCACGGAAAGAATTTTGGCATTTCATTCCCAGGAGAAAGTAATGTACGTTATTTGACAAGTATATAATACCCCATCACTCAGATTTGAAAGAGACAAGCAGTATTGTGGGTAGTTATATTACATGCACTGAGTGTTTTGTACTAATGAGCGGTAGCGGAGTGTTTTGTAACCTGTTATTCACATCAGAGATATTCGGTATCATGTTGAAGTGACAAAAGTCATGGGATAGCAATATGCAAATTTTCAGATGGCAGTAGCATCGCATAAATGCGCAGTGCTTTCGCAGTATCATTTCTGTTCAAGTTATTCATGTGAAGAGGTTTTGACGTGATGATGACCGCACGACGGGCAGACTTTGAACTGAATGTTAGTTGGAGCTAGACGCATGGGTCATTTTCGGAAATCGTTAGGGAATTCAACATTCCCAGCGGTCAAGAGTGTGCAGAGAGTATGAAATTTCAGGCATAACATCCCACCATGGACAACGCAGTTGGCGACCGCCTGCACTTAACGACCGAGACCGAGTGTCGTTTCTTGTCAAATAACCGCAGAAATCAATGTGGGACGTACAAGGGAGTTGTCTGTTAGAAATGTGCGAAAAGAAATTTGGCTTTCTTGGGCTATTCCAGCAGAAGACCGACTCGAGTGCCTTTACTGACAGAAGATGAATGTAAAAACCGTGGCCTGGTATGAGTCACGATTTCAGTTGGTAAAGTTGATGGAAATGTAGTGGAACTGTTCAAGCTGGTGGTGGCGATGGTGTGGCTGTTTTTTCATGCATGGACTTGGTCCTCTGGTGCGACGACCGAACATTGACTGGAAACTTATGTTCAGCTACTTGGAGATAACTTGCAGCCATTCATGGACTTCATGTACCCAAACAACGATGGGATTTTTAGGGATGGCAAGTTGTTCCAACTGTTCGCGATTGGTTTGAAGAACATTCTGGACAATCCAACGAATGATGCCACTAGATGAGAATCCCATCGAGCATGTGTATCATCCAATGCCCAAAATCCTGCACCATCAACGCTTTCACAATTATGGACGTCTATCGAGACAGCATGGCTCAATATCTTCCAACGATAGTCCATGGCACGTCGAGTTGCTGCACTTCGCCGGGCGAAAGGAGGGCCGACACTTGAGGTATCCCATGGTCACTTCAGTGTATAATGAGAAAAATTAGAGAATGTCTGTGCGACTTTCACAGGTAGAAACAATTACCGATTGAATATGAACTGTTATTCCATCGTGATGGATGATAGACCTCGAGATATGTGTACTCCAATGAGAAGTAAATAATCTGATACCCCTCTTGAGGGATTATTTAAAAAGTTATCTATATATATATATGATTAACTTCTATCTTTCTTCTATATGGCTACCTATATCTTGAAATGCAGAAAATAATATATTAATAATATATAAATATATATATAATATTGTATTAATATTAAAACAATAGCAAAAAAATAAGGGTTTTTTTTTACATAAAATCGTGCTACTACCTAGGAACGCAGCCGGATGACCAATTGGTAGCGATCTGGCCTTTGATGCTTCAGGTTCGAATCATGGCGTATGCATGGATGTTTGTGAGTGGTTCAGTCATTTTGTGCACAATTTGGCTCATTAGACTGGGATCTACAGTTTAACGTAGTTAAACTGTAGGTCCCAGTCTAATGAGCCGAATGTGTGCACAAATGACTGTAGAGTGACAAACCAAACCATACTACTTAGTACCGAGACCCATTGTTATAACCCCTTCCCCCAAAAAAATCCATCCATTTTTTAAAACCATGATTATAGTTCACGTAATCACCCACTTTCGCCCTCTTCCACCATTTATATATACTCATACTTATATTTTTCGTAATTTAGACTTATTACATTATTATGCATGCCTGCATTATTATTCATGTATACATGTTTACAAGAATAAAACATGTGATTTAATATATATATATAATAATTCAGTTTCAATTTATATATAAGATTTTTTAAAGAGTTCTAACTCGTTTTGAATTGTTAAGTAACAAAATTATTTGAAGGCTTTGCCTTCATGGAATTCAATTTATTCATTTATGGTTGTTCTTGTATTTTAAGATGTGGTTTTTAAAAATTCCACTAAAAGATTTTTGTTTACATTGTAATAAAAGTTTTAGAGCGAGAATGTAAAACTGTGGGAGTTTCGTTACTTCTTCAAATAAATATTTACAACACATGGGATTTCAATACAACAGAATAAATTTTTTAAAAATGTGTTATTCATTTTAAAGAGTCTGAAATGGGTAGCCCTATAACATTAATTTACAATTTAATATTAAGTGTACCTATTTAATACTACCTTAACTATTTAACATCAACTGTAATATAATATTTAATGTTAACTGTGACATATATATACTATATAAATGTAAATTTAATATTAACTGTAATTTACGATTTAATATTAACTTAACTATTTACTGTTAACTATAACTAACATTAACTACGTTTAATGTTAACTGTAACAATTTAAATTTTTTTTTCTTTCTAATGCAGCTGGCAAATAGACCGTGATCTTTTTATGACATAAGGGCTGCAGACGTTACTCACTTTGCATTACCCAGGTAATGCGTGTAACTTGATGGTAAGCCACGGACGCGGAGTAACACTACCCCCACAACGCTCCTGTTAGACCGGGACCTACGGCTTAAAGTGGATTCCGAACCACTACAAACACCCATGGCAACGCCGAGATTTGAACCCGATACCTGTGGTACCGAGTGCCAGAGCACTAGCCACTCGGCCATCAGGCCCCACCACAGTTTAATATTAGCTATGTAGTAACTGTAAACGAAAAAATATTTTAGATTTCAGTCATCGAAAAAGGTATTTTAGATTTCAAAGTTAAATAATGAGTAGTAAAAAGTTTAACGTAACAGCATTTACTTTGGCATAGAAAACCACCGAAAATGAAGTATCCACCAAAATAAGTATCCAAACAGTACATTAATCTTTTTGCTTAAATGACATAGATTCGAGATCTTTTCAACGGGCTTATGGGTTTTGTTTGTTTTTTTGGTTAAATTTTCAATAGGATAAATCAAGAGTAACTTAGGGTAGTATTATAATGATGATATTATTAGGATAGTATAATAATGATTATATTTTGAACAAATACAGTATTATAATTGGATTCAACTGGCCAGAAACAGTTAAACATGTCAGGTTTTTGGTCTGTCGCTCTATGGTTATTTTATGACACTTTAGGCTAATGAGACCTGGACCAGCTGTTTAATGTGGATTCCGAATCACTCACAAATCCATGCCACCTCCAGGATTCGAACCTGAAGCACCAACAGCCAGAGCGCTAGCCAATTGGCTGTCAGGCAGTTTCTGATGATGTGAGGAACATGCTAGTTATTAAAAATGAGATTAACTTTGCTCTTTTTTTTTTTTTTGTTAAAAAATAAAGAAGTTAATTCCAGTTCTTCTTTTTACTTTAATTTTGAAAGCATACACAATTTTTTTTGGAGGATTTTTTTTTATCCATACAATTATGGGTATTGTTTTGAGGAACTATGGGTATTTTTCTTTGATGATTTTCAATTTTAGAAATTTTTAAATTTTTTCCACGAGCTTTTTATGCAAAATATTTACTTAACTTTCTTTCACGGGCTAATAATTATATAAGTAATTGAATAATGTAAATTTTTCCAAAGGATTGTCTGGTGATAGCAAAGACAATTTCAAAATGAGATTTTACAAGAAAAGAAAGTCCTTTGAAATTACATAGTATTTTTTTTTTTAAGATTGCTGTGATGCTTTTTGTTTTTACATTAAATTCTAAATTTTATGGGTAACCTGAATATAGGCCCAGTCAATTACATATTTTCTTTTTTTTTCCCATAAAATATATGAGTAATTGTTTTCGAGAGCTGAGTTTTCAGTGTCCTTGGTCACTTTCAATTACAGTTATAATTTTTACGAGCATTTATTTGAGTTTTTTCATCAGCTTTTTATACATAACACCTATTTATATTTTATTTTCTTTGAAGAAGTATTTACGAATTTTCCACAAAAAGGAAAATTGTGCAGGTCGTTCATCGGATATTAAATTGAAATTGACAGTAGTTGTAATGATGTATGCATTTTTAAATTACACAAAGTCTATAATTAAAATAAAATAATTATTAAACCCTTTTATGGGTAGCTTGTATACCGGATCAACCAACTATTGTTGTTTTTTTTAATTTCTGGGGTCTGATGGCAAAGCGGCTAGCTCTCTGGTTCTCAGTACCGCATGTTTTTCGGGTTCGAGTTCCGGTGGTGCCATGGATGTTTGTAGTGGTTGGGAATCCACTTTAAGCCTTTTGGTCTCGGTCTGATAGGATAGTAGAGATCTGCGGGGGTAGTGTTACTCGTGTCTGTAACATATCTTCAAGCTACACGGGCCCGGCGGGGGTAGTGCTAAATGAGTTACGTCGGTGCAGCCCTTGCTTGTGGGATAAAGATAACTGTCTAAGTATTTGCCAGCTGTATTAGAAAAAAATTTAATTTCTTTCACGAGGGTTTTTTTTCCCCTTACCATACAATCCGGGAACTTAAACAATATAACAACACTTAAGAGACCGACAAACAAATCCGTAAAGATGAAAACAAATAAGTAAAAAGTTATTCAGAGAGATATACTAAGGTTAATAATAAATATACCAAATAATGAAGTAGAACTCTTGAATGAATTGTATTGTCAATTTTATGTGATGTGGAATTTAGAAAGTCATAATTTTTCACATCTGTATTTATAACTGAAAATAAAAGTATGACGATATCACGATTTGAATGTTAAATACTGATCATTTTCTAATAATTTGACTTATAATGATACTTTGTCTAAAAATTAATTTTCTTTAAATGTTTGTACCATTTTAACATTAAACAATTTCGGTACGTTCAATTTCATTTCAAGTTTTTCCCTTAATACTAAATTTTCAGTCTTACTCTTTATTAGGGTGTTTATTTAACTCGTCATGTATAACTGACAAGATTAACATGGGGACAGTTTGCATTGACAGTTTTATATGACATTACAACAGCACTATTGCATCGGCATCACTAATACTATATGCTCAATTTTCTTGTAAATTTTCATTCATACAGTAAATTCTACTTAGTAAAAGGGCATACTCAATGTCTCATCTATGTTTCAATCTTAGAAGAGACATAGAAATAATTGTAAAATGTTCTTTATAGAGAACACCATATGTTATCAAAGAAAAGAATATTGTATTCGAAATTAATTGTTGTAAAAATAATTGCCATACGTTACCTGATTCATGTAATTCTAATTTTTAAATTGCCATATAAATTACTTTGTTTATTCAATATTAAATTAAATGTCTTATTATATGAATGCTTGATTATGCCTTCAGATTTAATGAAGGACATTGTCATAATCTCATCTACATTTGAATCTTAGAAAAGTCCTATAAATAATTGAAAACATAAGAAACGACATTGAAATTTCCCATACGTCACCTGATTCATGAATTCTAATTTTTAAATTGCCACATAAATGACTTTGTTTATTTGATAAAAATTAAACGTCTGATTATGTGAATGCTTGATAAATATGCCTTCAGATTTACAAAGGATGTTGTCATTGTCTCATCTATGTTTAAATCTTAGAAAAGATATAAATATTTGCAATATAAGAAACAAAAAAATTTGCTTTACGTTATCTAATTCATGAATTCTAATTTTTAAATTGCTACATAAAAAAGACTTTGTTTATTCGATAATACATTAAACGTCAGAATATGCGAGTGCTTGATAAATATGTCTTCAGATTTAATGAAAGATATTTGCATTGTCTCATCTATGTTTGAATCTTAGAAAAGTCATATAAATCATTTAGCATAAGGAAAACAATAAAAGTACGCTATCTGATTCATGAATTATAGTTTTTAAATTATAAAGGACTTTGTTTATTCGATATAACATTAATCTTCTGATTATGGGAATTCTTGATAATTTTTGTTTAGATTTAATGAAGGATATTGCCATTATAATGTTCATCTATGTTTGAATCTTAGAAAAGACATATAAATGATAAGAAACAACAATGAAATTTCCCATACGTCACCTGATTTATGAATTCTAATTTTTAAATTGCCACATAAAGGACTTTGTTTATTCGAAATTACATTAAACGTCTGATTATGAGAATGCTTGATAATTATGTCTTCAGATTTATTAAGGTATATTTCAATTGTCTCTCTCTGTTTGAATCTTAGAAAAATGTAAAAAATTTCAGCATTAGAAACAACAATTGTCATACATTATCTGATTCAGGAATTCTAATTTTTAAATTGCCACATAAAGGACTTTGTTTATTCGATATAACATTTAAATGTTTGATTATGTGAAGGCTTGGTAATTATGCCTTCAGATTTAACAAACAATATTTTCATTGTCTCATCTATATTTGAATCTTCATCATAACTGGCTCAACAGCCCGTTGTGGGCCTTGGCCTTCTTTAAAAGATCCAGCCAGGCTGTTCTCCTCTTGGCCCATGGACCTCCAGTTTTTGATCTTAATAACATTAAAATCAGAGTCTAAACAGTCGACCCATCTCTTCTTCGGTCTTCCCCTCGGTCGTTGTCCAAAAGGGGTTACATTGAAAACCTTCAAAGCAGCTCTATCACTTTCCATTCTCATGAGATGACCGGCCCATCTCATTCTGTTCAGTTTAACACATTTTAGAATGTCAATATCTCTAAAAAGTTTGTAAAATTCAAAATTGTATCTTCTTTGCCAATTTCCACTGTCATTGATACCACCAAAAATAGTTTGTAGCACTTTTCTTTCAAAGATTGCCAACATTTTGTCCTCTTATATTTGAATCTTATAAAATACATAAATAATTCCAGCATAAGAAACGACAATGAAATTTACCATACATTACCTGATTTTGAATTCTAATTTTTGAATTGCCATATAAATGACTTTGTTTATTCGATATTGCATTAAACGTCTAATTATGTGAAAGCTTGATAATTATGTCTTCGGATCAGCATTATAAATTGAAGACACCAGGGTGGTAATCTAATATTTTCTACAGAGACCCATGCATCGTAACCAGATGCGATGCATTAATTGCATAATTGATGATCACCCTCTAATGATAAAAAGAGGCTGCTGTCTGCATCATTCCGGATATTAATTATTCTGGAGAGAAATGAAGAGCCCCTGACTTATTAAGGAAATGCAGCCACAAAACAGAAATTTATGAGACTTTGACACGGCAGGTCTCGTTATCTGAAAATGAAAGCAGATTATTAACATTGTTTTTTTTTTTTTTAAGAAATGTTATTGTGCTGATGAAAGTGGCCAAAGCGTGTGTCTTGTTTGTTTGCCTAAAATTTTAGTGTAAACATGTTTTGTTTAAGTGGTTCCTGAAATGTGTAATTAGTCTCAGTGTATTTATTGAATACGACTTTTGCACTTATGGTAATTTTGGGATGGATTTCTGTTAAGTACTGTTTACCTGCTTTGGGTCTAAACTAAATATTATTGAGTTGTTCACAGTTGAGTTATTTATGTAATCTATTCACAATTTGACCAACAAATAATGATCAGTCGTTATAGAACTCTAAAAAAAGGAAAAATTGGTTAACTGGATATTATTTTAGCTTTCGTTAATTTAGTTGTATGCAATGCTCATTCTTAAAAGCATGATTTATCATCAACAAGTTTCTTTCATTTAATTAATGTTGATTTTTTATCTGCCCAGAACTTTAAAAAGGAATTATCCTCATATCTAATTCCTCATATAAAAAAATTGTTGTTTTAAATGATAAAATATAGATATTGGTTGTTACAGAAAGAGCTAAATAGAGAGAGTGCTGTCAAATTTGTCTTAGTCTATTTGCTTTTAGCCAGTTTTTATCCAAACTTCGATTTCCCTTCGTTATGCAAAATTGAAATTGTAATCTTCTTTCGCTTTCAGTATCATTATTGTAATACTTTCTATAACACACAGAGGATTGAGGGAAAGCTAGTATGTGTCGTAAGTAATAAGTAATGTAAAAATTTGTAATTTAGATTTTAATTCCCTTGACAGACATTACAGACTATTTTCAAAAAAGAACTGTTTCTGTATCGATTTTAACAAATTCAATAAGCCACTAACCACAAAATTTACTCACTAGAACTTTTTTTTTTTTTTTTTTTAATTTTCTCTCATAGATATGCCAATGCGGGCATATAAAGACATATTCAGGAAGTATTACTCTTCTCTTAAAGGTATTTAGAAATATTACGCTTCCCTCAAAGTTATTCAGAAATATTAAACTCTTCCTTCAAAGATATTCAGCAAATATTAAACTCTTCTTCAAAGGTATTCAGCAAATAACTTTTGTATGAAATATATCCAGAAATATTAAACTCTTCCTTCAAAGATATTCAGCAAATATTAAACACTTCCTTAGCAAATATTAAACTCTTCCTTCAAAGGTATTCAGAAATATTAAACTCTTCCTTCAAAGATATTCAGAAATATTAAACTCTTCCTTCAAAGATATTCAGCAAATATTAAACTCTTCCTTCAAAGGTATTCAGCAAATATTACTTTTGTATGAAAGATATTCAGAAATATACTCTTCCTTCAAAGATATTCAAATATTAAACTCTTTCTTCAAAGATATTCAGCAAATATTACTTTTGCATGAAAGATATTCAGGAAATATCTCTTCTTTCAAAGATATTCAGGAAATATTACTCTTCCCTCAAAGTTATCCAGGAAATATTATTCTTATCTCAAAAGATATCCAGGAAATATTACTTTTGTATGAAAGATATTCAGAAAGTATTACTCAAGTTATTTATATTGTCATCGTTCTTTAAAATTTCAGGGGATTCTTTTAACTGAGAAGTAATTTTCTTAAAAGGTTTCAAGATTTTATTTATTTTAATGGTCTGATTTCTAGTTATCATTATGGTAAAGTCGCGGGAAACAATTGAGAAATGCTCAAAATTCATGGTCCTCCATTTAATGATATGGAAATAATGATCATGAAGCATCATCATTAATTCTGCCATTCCTCATTAGAGTTTGGTTTCTAAAGAAGGCTGGGGCAGTGATATTTTTGTTGAGCTTTCTATTGAAGGCGAAGACAATTGACATTCAAACAGAAGCATTCGAAGAGCATTTTAGAGTTAACTACATCCTACTCACTTATTTTTCGGGAGAATATTCGGAAATTCCTGCTGGACCCAACACACCCGATCTATACACACACATTAGAGAGTTTTTGCATACCGTATTTTGGACGTCTGTTAGCTTTTTCTCCCCAGCGAGCATGCTCTTAGGAAATTGCGCATGCGTGTCTGTTATAACGTTTCCTATAAACATGCGTGCTAGGGGAGAAAAAGCTAACGGACGTCCCACGGTATGCAAAAACTCTCAATGTGATGTATAGGCTCGGGTGTCCAGCAGGAATTTCCGAATATTCTCCCGAAAATAAGTGAGTAGGATGTAGTTAACTCTAAAATTCCTTTTGGAACGCTCTGCCCAGCCTTCAACACCTTTCCACCGACCATCGCTATCCACGGTATACATGAGGCCACCGATGATCCACCCTCACCTTTCCATTTGGTAAGGGATTAAATGGCCCCTGGGTAAGGGGGGAGATGTGCTGAAGAGAAAAAAAAAATTATGTTATGCTTAATGTTGTTGTTCATTGTTGTTGAAATAGTCTTCAACGGAAATTGCATAATTTTCATATTTAGTGCATTTCTATGTAAATCATATAAGAGTCTTTCATTATAAAACTGCACATTTTTTAATATCGATTATCATGAGAATTAAGCATAAAAATCATAGACGAACTATGTTTATATATATATATGCAGATCGAATTCGAATTGCGAATGCGAATTTATTATACAATTTGCGTGTAGCGAAGCTTTTAGCGTGCAAATTTGTCGTGTTTCTAATTCACTCATTGTTTTTCCTTCTTTGATTTTGAGGTTCATGTATATATATATATATATAACACGATAATATGGACACGCAATAACTGTAGACACGAGTATAACAAAACTCACAAAACATTACAAGTAAAATTAATATGTGCTTCCTAGATAGACAATCAAATTGTATAACAAAGCCATATTGACATTCGCTGTACCAAAACCTTGAAGCACCCGTATATTTAGAAAAAGAAAAAAGAAAGGACGGAAATAAATAAATTGTTCAATATATGTCTAAAAGCTTCAGCTACGAAATCGAACATCATTAAACAAACACAACGAAAAGAGCGAATGGCTAGAACTGCACTGGCAAATCAATCAAGAAATTGATTTACAATAAAAAATTTGCAATGACTTTTAACAAAATATACTACAAACAGGGTGGGAAACAAGTTGTCCGGAATTCAGTAAAACCTCAAAAAACTACTTAAAAAACTCAAAATAAATCTATTATAACAATCTGAAGATAATTTTATCAAGAATACGTACCCTGAGGGTACCATAGACCATGGTGCTACTGCTCACTAGATGATTGGACCCAAGACACACACACACACACACACATTATATATAGATATATATGAGAGAGAGAGAGACGTAAGCACATATATATCATCATCATCAGTGGCACAACAACCCAAGGCCGTGGACCAAGGCCATCTACCTACTGGCAGATTTTGAGATTTTTTTCTTTTTACGAAGTAGGGTTGTCAGCCTTACGCCCAACGCTCTACAATCATATAGTTTAAAGTCATACAGTTAATTATATCTACATAATATGGTTAATCATATATTCATATTCATTTCTATCATATCTAGAATCATACGGTTTACTACGGTTTAAAGTGGACTCCGAATCACTGCAAACATCCATATCACTGCCGGGGCAACGAAACCTGTGGCACCAAGCGCCAGTTATTCGGCTATCAAGCCTTATATATACATATATATATATATATATGTTGTAAAAGTGTACAGAGTGTATCTATAGAATAGAAAATCAATCCCTACACGGAGGAGGCTGTAATCATCTGCTTTGCAATTTTACTTTTGCACAATAAATCATTTCACACCACGGGTTATTTGATTTAAACAAAAACCTTTTTGAAAACGAGTTTTGCATGAATTTCCGGTCTTTTCAAATCGGGTTTCATTTTCTCCTACTGCACGCATGCTTTTAGGGAAATGGGTTTTAATTACCCAAAGTGGTAAACCAGCGCCCAGCTGAAAACCCGCGTTACCAAAAATTAGAGCCCCATTCCAGCAATTAGGCATTCGTGTTCTGAGTTTATTGAATTACAAAAACGAATCCAGTTATAGTGTTTCTGACGTTAATAGAATTTTTTCTCATTCTACACTTTTTACTCTGCTGTAACCTCTTTTGCAATTTGATAAAAAAAAAAAAATGGTATTCATCTCAGTAGACTAGCGCTCCTAACAAAATGAATTTTCAGCAGAATTGTCAAGAAACAAAGTAGTACTTTTAAGATTAAATATAAAGAAATTGGGTAACTCTTTTAAAAAAATCTTTTGAATTGGAAACAATGTATATTTTGCAGTTTAATTTTAAGTCTAATAAAATACTTTTCAGTCATTTTTGTATTAAATTCCTTTTTTTAGTTGTTACTAAAACAATTAATATTTAGTTTAATATACTTTTCAGCCATTTTTCGTATTAAATTTATTTTTTTAATTGTGAGTAAAATTGATGTCTATTTTTATTATCATTTTAATATATTTTTTAACATTTTTCGTGTTAAATTCATTTTCGTAATTGTAAGCAACATAGTTTATATCTATTTTTAATATTATTTTAATATGCTTTTCAGCAATTTTTTGCACTAAATTCATTTTCTTAACTGTAAGCAACATAGTTGATATCTATTTTTAATATTATTTCAACATGATTTTCAGTCATTTTTCGTATTAAATTCATTTTTCTTAATTGTGAGTAACATAATTGATATCTATTTTAATGTTATTCTAATATATTTTTCAACCATATTTCGTGTTAAATTCATTTCTTACTTGTATGCAACACAATTAATATATATTTATAATATTAATTTTATATTAAATTACATAAAAAAACAGCTATTCCTTAGAGTGAATAGCGATATTTTTCGTTACAATGAATCCACTGTGTTTTTAGTGTTCTAAATGATAAAAAAAAGAAGAGCTATTATTTGTGAAAAAATTATAATTTAAGAAAATGTCAAACATATTAGCAATCCATCAAGAAGAGTACCTATTTATATTGAAGCTACAGCGAATTATTACTGCATGTTTTATTATTATTTATTTTTTTATTTGACAAAAATTCCAATTGTTTGTAAAAAACGACGAACATCCAAATGTTTGTAAACACATTTTTATGTTATTACTTTATTACGAAAACTTCCTTTCGATTCAAAATAAGTACAATTCTAATGGATTCTAGCAAAACAAATAGATAATCTTTATTTAAAATGATTTAGAAAATTATAAATGCTTTTTTTTTAAATGAAAATTATTTATTTATTAGCTTGCTTTTTCAATTCCTTCAATTAACTCACACTCTCCCTATATATATATCTTGTTCACATTTTCAATCGTTCATAAAATACTTTTTATTCATCCACTCAAATTCAAATACATTTTTTTGAACTTGTAGTGGATGACACTGGATGTTAATACAGTTTTTCAAATATTAATTCATTCATTAAATTTAATTCAATAATTTTAGTTTTTTTTTATTTATGTTGCATATAGCTACTAATAGATGATAATAGATACCAATAGATAAACTTTAAAAAATGATTGAAAATTATTTATAACAGACTTTCTGTAATAGAGTGAAAAAAAAAGAAGGAATTGATGCAAAAAAAATTTTTTTTTTATATTACTTGTTTAGAATTTATTTGATAGTTTGCATTCAATGAAAAAGTGCATGAATATTACGTTACTATGTGTTATTTACAATTAGCTCTTAATTATTTATTTACATTTATTCACAATTACAGTTGTTATGATTTGTTACTGCATGTTATTTACAATTAGCTGTTATTTATTTACATTCATTTACAATTACAGCTGCTATTATTTGTTACTGCATGTTATTTACAATTACGACTGTTATGATTTGTTACTATGTGTTACTTACAATTAGCTGTTAATTATTTATTTACATTTACAGTTATTATGATTTGTTACTATGTGTTATTTGCAATTAGCTGTTAATTATTTATTTACATTTATTTACAATTACAGCTGTTATGATTTGTTACTATGTATTATTTACAAGCATTCGTAACATTGTCTTAAAATGTAATAGGTTTTACTCGTATTTTATCAAAAAATAGCAAACAATAGATCACAATGTATTTTTCTGTCTAAACAATTAAGAGAAAATAAAGCAAATCGAAAACACAATTTTCTAAAGTCAGTTATTTTTTTTTCATTAATCTTTTTTGATATTAATAGTGATAGATCAATATCATATGCTTTATAATAGTCTTTCGACAGCTGTTATTGTATTGCTCTTTTTATGCTTAGTAATGATCGATTGGATACAAAATCCTGCGAAAAAAAAAATACTTAATGGATTTTTATAAAAATAACTTTTCATTCATTTATTTCGCAATAATTTTATGTATTTTTAATATTTTTAAATTCTCTTTACTGTTTTTTGATCATTGCATGATAAATAATGCAAATTTTAATGTCATACAATATTTTAGTTATAAATAGAATGTGCATAATACAACATGATAGATCAATATTCTGTACTTTGTAATAGCATTTTGATAGCTATTGTGGCTTTGCTTTTTTACACTTAATGATGAATTTCACGCAAAATCCTACGAAAAAAAAATTAATGGATTTTTATAATAAATAACTTGCCATTCATTTATTTGGTAATAGTTTAAATGGTAATAGTTGCATCTGTTGTACGTTTCATAAATTATGATATTTTTAAATTCTTTTTTATATTTTTTTGATAAATAACGTAAACTTTGTATTATGTAATGTGTATTATGTAAAATGTAACGATGTAACACTTTAGTAAGAAATATCCTCTTGAATAGTTAAAATCATGTTCTTTAAGGAAATAAAATAGGTATTTTTAAGGCAGGAAGAATATATATATATAGAGAGAGAGAGAAATTCATCGTGCCTTAAATATACATATATATATATATATATATATATATATGTAGTGTATATATATATATATATATTGTGATGTATCTATATGCAAATTATAAGGAAATGATCATACATTTTATCATGGATAATTATTTCTTATAAAAATGGAAATGGAGTTTAGACTATGCTTTGGCCAAAGAAAAGAAGTAATCTGAAGTAAAATGTAAAAAAAAAAGCTCATATTAATTACCAATGGCCAAATGTTTAGCTCTCTGGCACTCGGTGCCACAGGTTTCGGGTTCGAGGTCTGGTGGTGCCGTGGATGTTTGTAGTAGTTAGGAATCCACTTAAAACCGTAGGTGTTGGACTCATATGACTGTAGAGCGTCACGGAGCCAAGTCAGACTTCTACCTACGGGTGCTCCATCACAACCGAAGCTGCCCCCTTTCCCTTCAACCATGAATCCATACGGGTTCGTGGGCTTGATCCATATCCCACTATCTAGGTCCTGAATGGCAGAGTGGCTCGCGCTCTGGCACTCGGTGCCACAGGTTCGAGTCCCAGCGGTGCTATGGCTGTTTGTAGTGGTTCGAAATACGCTGTAAACCGTAGATTGGATCTAATCCCGGTCTAATATGATCGTAGATTGTATCGCGTTGCTGGGGCATTGTTACTCCGCGTCCGTAGCTTATCTTCAAGCTACACGCCCCTCCCTGGGCCAGTGCCAAGTGAGTAACGTCGGTGCAACGCTTGCCTTCAAGATGCTTTAAGGCCTCAAAGACAACGGTCTAAGTGTTTGCCAGCTGCATTAGAATAAAAATGTCCCATTTTCTAATTTTTGAATTTTTTCTCAGTCAATGTCGCTAAATCTTTTTGCTATTGATTGTATTGTAAATTGTCTAGAATATTCTAGACTAAGTGATGGGAGTAGCGTCATTACTCATTGCTTAGATAGCTTTTATCCAACAACCCTTGAAACTTTTAATCAAATTATTTAGTTACAAAGTCTTCAACACCCAGTTCTGTACAGTTTGCTTGGTTAGGAAATCCTCAAAACCACTTATTTTTAAATGAAACAAGTTGTCTCTATCAGTGGTTACGAAGTCCCTGAAACTCCCTTCTTTTAATTAAAATAATAATTTCTTTTATTGCTTTAGACAAAGTCTTTTTTATTTTATTAGGGAATTTTCAAAACTTCATTTAAATGTGAAAATAGTCTGTACTAATGGTTTCAATTAAGGTTTCTACAGCAGATTTTTGGTTACAAAGTCCTCAAAACCGTTTCTATATATATATATATATACTCGTTGCTTTGATTTTAATTTTATAAATTAATTCATCAAATTTTATGGGCTTGATGCGCTCGGTGCCACGGGTCTGTGGTTCGAGTCCCGGCGGTGCCATACACGTTTGTAGTGGTTTCGATTCTATTACGACTGTAGAATCTGTCAGGGCATAGGGCTGACAACCTAATCCGTAAAAAGGAAACATATCTTTTCTCAAAATCTGCCAGTAGGGATATAGCTTTGGCCCACCATAGGGTTGTTGCGCCGCTGATAATGATGATGAATTCTATTTATATTTCTTAAGCATAATCTTATGCTGACTTCTTAACATGTTTGCTAAAATTTCCATAAGAATAATTTTATACTGAAATTAAAACTTTGCTATTAAACAGAGAGATATGACACTAGATTTCAGTTAGTATTTCAAACTATTCAAAAACAGAAGGTTTGCAAAAATTCCTATTAGATGACCTTTTCTTACAACTCGCTGTAGTACAAAATGAACTAAATGACTATTTTTATTCTAATTAATTTTCATATATAACATATAAACAGACAATCAATAATGCCATTATAACATCCCAGTGAACTGCAGGTAATTTACAAACAAAAATAATTGATATTTTGAAGAAAAAAAATCAATTTTTCTTTACCAGACTCAAGCACTTTTAAAAGTACAATCCCACATATCAAAAATATATATGCTATCGTTAAACTTGTACAAAACATTATAATCTTTATAACATGCATATTGTATTTCTTTTGAATCTTTCATCGAATTGTAATGTTGGTTTTTCAAAATTTTCTATTCACTAATATTTTGAATTATTGACAGAAAAGCATTTGACTGACTTAATTCATGAGTGACATAATACATAGTAACAAGAAAAAAGAAATTGAAGCAAAGTATACAGAACAACTTTATAATTTCCTCCACTAGTGAAAAACATAATGAAAAATCTTTAAAAATTTAATTACTCTGATACTATTATTATTCATTCAAAATATGAATCTTTATCTTGAAACTGTGCATAAACCAAATTAAATCGATTAAAAAAAAACAAGATTGAGTAGGTTTACAACTGAAAAAAAAATACAAAAACATTTTATCTTTTTCCCAAATTATGACTAGAAACATACTTATTAATGTTTTTCTATGAATTTAATTAACAAACTTCGTTACAATACTTGATTACTACAATTAATTAAAATGCGTTAAGTATAATTTTACTATAGTTATGCTACTTTAATGATAAAATTGCCAATAAAAAATATGAAAGCTAGATTATGGGCCAGTTTTCTTTTTATATGTCATTCAGATAATTGCGATTTTTTTCTATTACATTTTTTTTTTTTTATTTCCAATGTCAAATTTACAGGACAAAAAAATATCAAAAAATAAATGCAAAGAACAAGATAGAATCAAATGACATCAGTTGCAAGAACAAGATTCAAAATCCATCCACTTAAGTCCGGGAATCCAATATTTTACTGCTGTTTTATAAGTCAGTGGTAATAGTTTTTTGGCATAATTATTTTTCTTTTTTTTTTTTCAGTTATTTTTGTCAATTTATTAATTGTTAGTAATCTCTTTTCTTGAACATTGCATATGGAATGTGCTAATAAGATATTGTCTTTAATTAATTCTTCGATTCTTAAATTCTTATTGAACTAAAGAGTGCAGAATTTTTTATCTTTCTAATGATATATATTCCGTAATAGTTAATCGAAGGACTTAGAAATGCGGGACTTAAAAACCAGTTTTTATAAAAGCTCATCTTTTTTTAGATTTCATTTAACTTTTTCTATTTAAGTATTAAATTTTATAACATAATTTTTGTGTTAAATTTATTATATAAATCTAAGAATTTAACTGAAAACTTTTTTTCATTCATTTAGATTTTTTTTTTTAATAATTAAACATAGTGAAAAATATAGACATAAAGAACAATCTTCAGCTAAATTATTTAATAAATTGTAACTTCCAAACAGAAAAAATGTAATGCTAAAATCCATAAAAACATGTATCTGTACCCCATAGCACTTTCTTAACTTTAATCTTCATAGAAGCAAAGTTACCTAAAGATTATGAATGCAACATAACGGAGAGCGGTATCCTAGAAAGGCTTTTAAAATGAAATCCTTCTATTAAAATGAAATATTTCATCTTGAATTTTTACAGTAATAGAAACATATCTCTATGCTTTGAGCCTGTTACGTAAAAGGAAAAAGAAGTTTACAAACTTGGGGATTTAAAGGTTTTTCATCTGCTTATGTAATGCCGCTAGCTCTGTCCTGTTATCCATTTCCTATTAGATATTTCCGCATTTTATTTCAAGCTAGACCGGATTAAAGTAAAAGTTTAGAAAAGAATATCCCATACCAATAATAAAGCTAAATCCTATCTAATGTTATATTTTTGCTTATTTAAAACTTCAATTTAATGGCTATTTCAGAACTTTAGAATTCTGGTTAAAAAATACTACTGTGCCAAAAAAAAATTAAGATCAATTTTTTTCAAAAAAAACTCTTTATTTATTCTTCCAAATTTATTTCATCGCCTTCAAAGTAATCCTCTCCGGGCACTTATGCCAACTTTTTCCAATCCTCAATGCATGCTAAAATGTCATCGGCAGGGATGGCCTTCAAAACGAGCGGAGATTAGCGTTGAATCTTTTCAATCGACTCAAACGGTGTCCCTGGAGTGGTCTTTTGAGCTTAGGGGAATAGCCAGAAGTCGCACGGTGTGAATACGGTGATTGTGGAACGATACGAGTTTCATTTTTGGCGAAAACGTTACGAAGAATCAATGCAGTATGAGTTGGAGCATTCAGTGTTTTCGATACCAATCGAGATTGGACACGTTTGAGGCCCAAAATGGAATTGACAGATTCTTTTGAAATTCAACATCAACAGCAAGGTCTCTAATTGTCAATCGACAGCTTTGCAAGCACCAAATTTTTAATTTTCTGGACGTGAGCTTCGTCGGTTGAGGTTGGTGGTCGACCTGAGGGTTCTTCGTCTTCAACGCGTTCTCTGCCTTCTTTAAACTGTTTTTACCACTTGTAAGCATTTCTTTCCGATATAGGAATGCTCACCGAATGCCTACTGCAACATTCTATACGTTTCCGTAAACAAAATTTAACGCAAGTTCTTGCTCAATGAATTCAGACATTTCAGAAATCGCCGGAATAATTTTTAGCATCTCCCAAAACCAAGCGTAACTCAAACACTAATAAGTATTTTGAGGTAAAATTTCACCAACAATCTGAAAAGATAATAAAATTGAAATACCATATACCCAGGAAATTTAAATTGAAAACCTGGTCTTGAAATCTTTGTCTTTACTTTTTGGACACAGTAGTAATAGACATTTCCGCATTTTATTTCAAGATAGATCGGATTAAAGTAAAAAGTTTAGAAAAGAACATCCCATATCGAAAATAAAAGCTTGCCATATTAAAGCCATGCTCTTTCTAAATAGTCATAATAGTTTCTGTGTGCTTAAATCCTATCCAATGTTATATTTTGCTTATTTTAAACTTCAATTGAATCGCTATTTCAGAACTTTAGAGTTCTGGTTAAAAATTCCAACTATTAAATTTAACCATTCGTACAAACTGTATTTGATATTTTAATTTTTTATTCTTTTTTTTGTATACAAAAGTTTTACTTAGAAGGCAAAATTATTTTTTTCTTATAGGATAAAACCTCAAAAGCTTTATTCATTTTTTAATTAAAATTCATGATATATTTGCAAATAACTTCATATTTAACAGCTTAAATGAACTTATTTTGTACTATAAATATGTTTTAACATACATGATTAAAACGATTTGGATTGTAAGAGATTTGAATCTCGATATATATATATATTCTTTAGATGCCAAAACAATGTTAACTATTGCACAACAGTATTCTTTTCTTATAATTTACACATTTTTAAGAAAAATTATCGAGTATAATAATATAAATATCGAGTTTATATTTATATTAAATAAATATTTTTAAAAAAATTTCCAGCAACCTAGATAAAGTAGATATATATATATATATATTTCAATTTATATATGCAATTTCCTTTTCCAATTTATATATATATATGTATATAATAATATAAAAGGAATATATTCCACATATAAAAATATGTTCTATAATATAATAATATATAAATAAATATTCCAATAATATTCCACTTTCAATATAAATAATATATATTCCAATATGTATAATATATTCTGGGGCTCGGTGCCACGGATTTAGGGTTGAAGTCCCGGTGATGCTATGGATGTTTGTAATGGTTCGGAATCCACTTTAAACAGTAGGTGTCGGTCTAAAGTGATTGTAGAGCGTTGGGTGTAATGCCAACAACCTTACCCCGTAAAAAGAAAAGAAAACACCTCCCTGTCTCAAAATCGGCTAGTAGGTAGACGGCCTTTGGCCCACCTTGGCGCTGTGGCGCCACAGATGTTAATGATGATGAATATAATATATATATATATAATTTCCACAATGATTTAATCGTGTATTTGTGATTAAATTTTATCTTAATTTTTAATCTGTATATATATATATAGTGCTTGTAAATAAAAATTAATATGTTCTCATGAACCTGAAAGTGGCCCTTTTGTTGAGCCAGTATAGGTCTAATATAGGCCGAGGCGTTACAGTATATTGGTTATTATTAGATACTATCGGTGCATATCGGTTATTAGGTAATATTGGTGCATGTTGGTTATCATTAAATAATTCACACTAAATATAATTTGCATTAATACTGTATGATTGCCATAGTCACTAAAACGGGCTTCATAATTAATGCTTCGTTAAAATATCATTTAGTAAACCTGTATTAAAAATTCATGGGATGCAAATCTATATTATTTCAAAAATTTAATATAGTTATTTATATATATATATATATATATATATAGTGTTTGTAAATAAAAATTAAAAGTGTTCCCATGAATCTGAAAGTGGCCCTCTTCTTAAAGCCGATATAAGTCTCATAAAGGTGGACACGTTATAGTATGCTTAAAAGAAAAATATAACAGTTATACTACTCCAAAAATACCCCTACCTTATCCCCAAATACTGCCTTTCGTGATTTTACCGGCGGTGCCATGGATGTTTGTAGGGGTTCGGAATCCACTTTAAACCATAGGTCCGGGTCTAAATCACTGTAGAACGTAGGCCTTAAAGCTGACAACCTACACCGTAAAAATATGAAAACATCTCCTGTCTTGAAATCTGCCAGTAGGTAGACGGACTTGGCCCATCAAGGGGGCTGTTGCGTCACTGATGATTATGATGATGAATATAATATACATATATAATTTCCACAATAATATATTCCATATATATTATTGTTGAAATATATCAATATGTAATATTCCACTTATATATGCCACTATATAATAAATATAGTAATATTATTATTAAGTTTCTTGTATCCGGCGTCATGTGATAATTAAAATCTGCCCCAGGCCAGGCCATTGGATTCGACGTAGACTCGAGAATTCTGAAAAACACCTACCTTGGAGGGAACTGTATTTGTGATTTAATCATGCACTAGTGATCAAATTTTATTTTAATTTCTTTGCATAACAATCGACACTGCATTATTTGTATATATATATATATATAAAAACATATATGTGCTGTAAATAAAAGTTAAAGTGTTCCCATGAACCTGAAAGTGGCCCGCTTCTTGAAGCCGTTATAGGTCTAATATAGGCAGTGGCGCTACGCTTGGATAATATTTAATCTGCTATAACGTATAATTATTAGCAGATTAAATATTATCCAGATGTAACTATATAGATTATTATAAATTTTATTTTAGTTCCCTTGTATAATAACCCAGAAGACATTATTTGTGTGTTTGTTTACATATGTATATATTTACATAGTGCTTGTAAATAAAAATGTGTTCCCTGAACCTAAAAGTGTCCCTCTTCTTGAAGCCAGTGTAGGTCTCATATAGACCGACACGTTAAAGCATAATTAAAAGAAAAATACTTACTTCCAAATACTACCCTTTGTGATTTTTATTTCATTTTCTAGTCGTTTCTTTTGATTTCCATGTTCTCATGTGCATGCGACCAGAAGCAAATCAGTGCACTTTTTAACAACGAAATACGGTAGAAAGTGGGCAAATAAAGTTCTCAGATTATCACTGTCAACGAATGCCTATTCCAGGACATTAAAAGTTTATATCGCTCTTGCGTGCTGCAAAAAAAACGAATCGAAATAATGAGGTCTACTTTCGTGCAGAGTAGCCGGATCTGAATTATTACTGACCTAATTTTAGTTTGGTCTATTTTTGCTTTATTCCAAAAATGTATCCTGAAAACGAAACATAAAATAAACATTATTGGCCTGTTGCAATTAGTGTATAATTAGTGCATACATTTTTAAATAATTATGCAGGAGGTGAAATATTATCCGTGAAATACAGTTTCTTTTGTACTTTGTAAGAGGCTTATTATGGGAAAAATAATGAAAATATTTTTATTTTCACAAGTCGCAGTCTAATTTAAAAATTTAGTTTATTAAAGAGGGAAAAAAAGCATTATTTATGTGTCGTCATCATCATCATTGGTGCAACAGCCCCATAGCGGGCCAAGGCCGTCTGCCTACCTACAGATTTCTAGACAGATGTTTTTCTACGGATAGGTTGTCGGCCCAACACCCAACAGTCATATTACACCAGGATCTGCGATTTAAAGTATTCGAACCTGAAACCTATGACACCGAAGCCCAGAGCTTATTTATATGTCGCCAAACATATTAATTTAATGAAAAATGTAAACTAGTTTATTAAAACAATCATGAAAAAAGAAAACACAATACTTACAATGTTCAAGCCTCGAAAGATTTGAAGAGATCTTGATGAAAAGTAAATTAAATAAGGATTACTAAATTATAATAAGGATTATTATTATTAAATAAGGATTATTATTATTAAATTATAATAAGGATTATTATTGGCTCGAATAAAGGAAATATGTAATTTACCCAAAATTATAGCTTAAATTGATTGTCAAAATTTCTTGAAAGTATGTATTGTGCAAAAAGTATGCAATGCCTTTGTGAAAAAGTATTGCATATTTTGCTACAATTATCGTCACGTGACATAGTGTTTGCGGCCTGATGGCCGAGTGACTGGCGCTCGGTGCCACAGGTTTCGGGTTTGAGTCCAGAGGTGCTATGGATGTTTGTAGTGATTCGGAATCCACTTTAAACCGTAGGTCCCGGTCTAATATGGCTGTTGAGCATTGGGCATAGGGCTGACAATGTTACCCCATGAAAAAAAAAAGCATATCTCGTCTCGTAATCTGCCAGTCAGTAGACGCTCGTAGCTCGGACGGCCTTGGTCCACCATGAGGTTATTGCGGCAATGACAATATCATATTACTTTGTAGGAAAAAAAGGATTACATTTTTGGAATCAGCACGGCAAATATCGTAACAATCATTCAATAAAAAATTAAAACAATTTTCGAAAAGTATTTTTGCAGAGCTGTGCTATCTATAATCACATGACTTTGAATAAATCAGTCACTTTCATCTTACACTGTATCGTTATATTTAAGAGTGTTGAGCCAGTGTAATCTAGTGATTAATGAGTTTGAGTTTGCCAAAATAGGGAGCTGGGTTCGAAATTCGACAAGCGATCTGCTTTCCAGTATTAAACGACCTCAGTCAGTAACTTACTTTTTAGGCTAAAACAATCAATTAATGATGGGGCTCGTAGATTTCATAGAATCCTCCTGTTCTTGTAATGGATTCTTATTACGAATTGCAATGAGTTTAACATGAAGTAGAGTAAAACGCGAATTCCATTTACTAAACCAAATTTACTTTTATACAAGGTTTAGTCACATGATTCTGTAAAATAAATGTTGTTTACGGATAGTTCAATATACTATTTATAGGTTGCAGTGTGTGAAGCAAATGAATGCTACTACAATAAGTTCCAAAGTTGATATACCCATGAATTTATTAATAGCTTTTAAATAATTTAAAAGCACAAATTTCTAATTACAAGTGTATATATATTTCAGATTGCTATGTGTATTATAAAATACCTTGGTATGTTTAAGGTTGCTATCAATAACACAAATGCATTGTTATGTTTCGGGTTACCATGAGTAACACAAAACGCATTGCTATGTTTAAGGTTGCCATGAGTAACATAAATTGCTATGTTATTGCTATATTTCACTTCACTAAGCTTAATATAAGTTGCATTGTAATGCTTCAGATTTCTATGTGAAATATAAATTGTTTCTATGCTTCAAATATGCTATGCTTCAGATTGCTATGCTTCAGATTGCTATGTCTCATAAATAAATTGTATTGTTTATGCCTTCAGATTGCAGTGTCAGTGTCTGGTAACTTATATTATGTATTTTTTTATAGGTTGCGGGCTCTGCAGGCCGAGGCGGCCGTCCGGTCGTGTGAGGGCGAGGATGAGCCTAAGCTGAGCGGCCGGGCGATGGTCAAGAAGCGGGGGCAGCAGGCGGAGGGGGCGAAGGGCCCCTCCTCGCTCTTCCTACTCTCGGACGACAACCTCATCAGGAGGTACACCAAGTTCATCATAGAGTGGCCATATCCTTTCTCTTTGTTCTTTGTTTTCTGTTTCTGTAGCAGAGGTGATTTATAAAACGCAATCAGGTGAGCCCGATCTAGTGCTTCTTTCGGAAGAGAGGTCAGAGGGCATTGCTCAGGCCCCGAAGTAAGGTAGTCACAACCTTGCATGTTTAAGTTTTACTGATAATATAAATTAGATATTGAAACTTTCTCCAATCTATTTTACTTCCATTTTGTAATTCTTAAAAAAATTCTAGATAGATATTCTTGTTTAATATTAAATACTCAGAACGATATTTTAAAAATCGAAAACTCAGATACCATGCGGTTTTTACGTTAATATTAACCTACAGATGAAAGTTTGGAGGGGAAAGGCTTAGCTTTTTCTGCTGCAATTTCCAAACTTGAAGCAGATGTAATCATGTAAAAACACAAACAGTCGACTACAAAAAGTTTTGAATTAATAAACCTACCTCCTTCGAAAATGAATTCTCTGTCATTATAGTAATGATGTTAAATTTTTTGAAAATTAACTTAATACTACAAAGGAGTTGAAATAGATCATGAAGTCGACTGCAGGTTGGCCATTGCTGATCTATAGCTACCAATTTGGCATCATCTTACTAATCCTTCTGGTGCAGGAAAGCTTAAACCAGGTCCAAAAGATCCCGTGGCAGGTGACATCCGGGGCTAAGGGCAATTTTTCACTTTTACCGAGGAGACTCGAGGGCGAAAACTGATTAAACTTCAAGACAACGCTCAAGACGCGCTTCAAGACACTAATCTGATCATATTAGACCGGGACTTATGGTTTAAAGCGAATTCCGAACCATTACAAATATCTATGGCACCACCGGAACTCGACCTCTTTGGCGCCGAGCGCTAGAGCACTAGAAACTCGACCATTCAGGTCCCCCAATTTGACATGACTAAAACAACAGAAGTCAATCATGCACTGGTGATAAGTTGCCAAGATATAAACCGTCCTCTCTTTCAAAAAATCATCAATATTGGCAGATTAGTTTAACACACATCAGATTGTCAAACAAATCGATTAGTAAAAGTGCCAAAAATAAATATTAGAAGAATGTTTTTTAAGAATAATAGCGTTCGTAGATCTTAATTAGTTATTTAGAAGACATCAAATTATCAACTTACCTCCAGCTGATTTCTTTTTTAAGTTTTTAAAAGAAGTTTGTCTTTCTCAAATAAACTTCTACAAAAACGAATATAGCATTAAAATATTTTGCTCTTTGTATCATAACCTTTAAAAATTTGCATGGGACTGAATGGGATTTTTCTCTGGCGCTTGGTGCCACAGGTTTCGGATTCGAGTCTCGGCTGTGCCATGGATGCTTGTAGTGGTTCGGAATAGCAGTAGGTCCCGATTTCATATGACTGTAGAGCATAACGGAGCAAAAGTCAGACTTCTACCTACGGGTGCTCCATCCCAACAGAAGCAGCCCCTTTTCCCTTCGACCATGAGTCCATATAGGTTCGTAAACTTGGTAAAGATGTCTACCAAGGGGGATAAGAAACAACAATTTGTATAATTCAATATAAGTTTTTTCAAAATTTTTCTCAAAACTACTAACAGTCTACCTAACGTTAACGCAATAATCGTAACAAGATATATTTTGCTATGATTTATAAAATCTGAAGAACCAATACTGGATACAAATAAAAATATGAACAAATAACAATTAAATAAAATTTTAAAAATTACAGGTTCATTCTCGTCTGTAATTATTGCTACTTAAAATAATAAGCTAATGTGCTCAATGTTCTCTGCTTTAGTTGGAATAACTACATTGGTGTTTTCTTATTTCTCCTCTCATGTACTTTTATTGTAGCTTATTGCCAATTTGCTAACGATCTGGCCTTTTGGTATCACAGGCTTCAGGTTCGAATCCTGGCGGTGGCATAGATATTTGTTAATGGTTGGGAATCTCCGGTCTAATTAGCCTAAGTGTGTACAAAATGATCATAGAGCGATAAACCAAAAATGTACTTTTTATTTTACTCGTAGAAGATATTCAGGATTACAATTCCGAGACTTTGCGGAATCTACAACAAAACTGTCATGTTAATGAATTCATTCATTAAAAAGCAAAAAAAATTTTTAATTTTTCTTAGAAGGTATTTTTTTGAATAAAATAATAAACTATTATTCGACCCTTTATATGTAAAAAGTATCATATAACTTCTTTACATTATCATCAACACTTCACAAAAAAAAAATCAACAAAAATTTTAAATACAAATGCTGGCTGTTTTTTTATATTCCTTGAATCCCTCATCATTAATTTAAGTTCTTATAAACTCAATATCAAAATAAATTGAATTGTCTGTAAGTGCGAAAAGACAGTAAAATTTAAAGCATAACTACTTAAGATATATATCTCTAAAAATACATGTAACAATCTTTATTCACAGTTATACACTTTTTTTTTTTTTTTTTGCTCCTCAAAAAAGGTTTTTCTTGACAGACTTTCCTGAAAGACTTTTCCTGTTTGCTCTTACGTCATTTATAACGTCCAACTTTCTAAAACTTTGTTTAAGCCAAAAAGAAAAAGACAAAAAAAGCTACACAAAAAGTATCAAACGTAGCAAAAATATCTTAAAAAATGGTTTCACATTATTTTGGGAATAATAAAATAAAAATACGCGTAGGGATTTTTTTCTTTAAAAATTTGCACGGAAAGACAAAACATTTTATCATCTCTGTCCCCACGAGGATGAATAGCACGAAATTTTGCAGTTCAATTGCTGCCTTTATTTTCATTTTTTTCACCGATACCGCTGTTATTTATTGTTCTTGTCATGTTTAACAAGTTTTGTTTTTGAGTTCGAGTTCGGTAAATTTGAAACGGAGGAGGAAAAAATATTAATGATTCTCGAATTTCTTGGCTTTGGGCCCATTATGCGGCAGACGAACCTTCCTTTGTCAGGAAGATTAATTTCGGCATCTTTTAAAGAAAAGCTGCGCGTCTTTATAGATAAAAAATGGAAATCTAAACTAGGTTACCCGAGACGCATTCGTGCAAGCTCATATTTTAAATCAGAAAATGAAAATTTTGAAACAATTTTATTACATACAGTTTTTATCATAAAATAAATGTTTCTTTTTTCATAATGGTTTGACATTTGACTAATGCTTTAAGATTATTAGTCATACTTTGTCAGATTTTTGTAGCAGATCCAGCGCGCCTCAGGAAAAGAGATATACTGCTTTTATCACGGAATATTGACTGACGGTAAACACGTGCATCGCATACTTCAACTCATTTTGTAATTTTTTTTTCAGTTTTAACTTTTACTAGATAATAAATAAATAAAAAGAAAATTAAAATTAATGATAAGGGATTCAAAAACAGCCAGCATTTGTATTTATAAGTTTTAGTTATTTTTTTTTTGTGAAGTGTTGACAACGTTTTTTTTTTAATGCAGCTGGCAAATACACAGACAGTTGTCTTTGTGCCGTAAGCAAAGACTCACTTAGCATTACCTACGGGGCACGTGTAGCTTGAAGATAAGGTACGGACGGGGATTAACAAAGCCCCGCAACGCTCATATGAGACCGGGATCTACGGTTTAAAGTGGATTCGAACCACCACAAACAATCATGGCACCGCAGGGGCTCGAACCCAAAACCTGCAGTACAGAGCGCTAGCCACTCAGCCATCAGACCCTGTTGACGATAAAATAAAAAATTATATGGCACTTTTTACATATAAAAGAGCAAAATAATAATTTATTATTTTTATTCAAAAATATCCCTAGAAAAGTAAAATTATTGATTTCAATGAGTGAATTCTTTATTATGGCATTAGTTTTGAAGGAATTCTTTATTATGGCATAAAGTTTTGCTGTAGATTCCGCAAAGTCTTGTTAGTCAGTAACGTACATAGACACATGAAAAGCAAGGGGCTGAGAATTGTAAGGCTGAACATTTTCCATAAATTAAAAGCAGAAAACGAAGTGAAAGGAAGAGGAGAAAGAAGAAAAACACCATCATAGTAATTCCAACTAAAGCAAAAATCATTCAGCACGTTAACCCATTATTTTGTTATTTTTTTTTGTGCGATACTTTTTAATTAACTTTTTGTTTTTTACAGCACTTCTTATATTTCTTAGTTTCTTTTTATGTATTTCAACCAAATGAATTAAATGCAAAAGATTGTTAGTAAAATTGGAATTTTATTCTTTAGATACATTCTATTATTATTCTATCACTTAAATTTTGTATCTATCTTTTGATTCTATCACTTAAATTTTGTATGACTTGTTGGGCTTTCTCAAACGGTTGGTTCAAACTTCAGTTTTCTCGAACATTGCTTTATTTTGTTCGAGACAATCCCCCCTCCAAGACAAAATCCTGTACCTAATTGAATCTACAAACATCTTTCTTCTTATAAACCTTTTAATTCATCAGTATTGTTATGATTATTCATTGTTAACCCTAGACCATTTAAAGAAATTTTTAAATGTTAATTTTACATTCAATCACCTGAAGCTAGATTGTGCCTAAATGGCCGCGACAAGCGCTCTGGCATTCGGGGCCACAGGTTTTGGGTTGGAGCCCCGGCTCTGAAATGGATGTTTGTAGTGGTTCGTAATCCACTTTAAACCGTAGGTTCCGATCTAATAGGATCGTAGAGTTGTTTCGAGGTTTAGTTTGCCTTCAGCCTTCGTGGTTCCTCGCTAAAACTGAAGCTGTGCATTATCCTTAGCCATGAACCAGTCGCCTAAGACGAGGTCTATAGGCTTTTCTGCATCAGGGGGATTAGTAACAACTACAACAAAACTAGATTAGTGTTTATCAAACTTTTGCTTTCTATTCTTTAAAGTAGAAATGCTGCAAAGCTGCTATTTTGTTTATTCACATAGGTAGACAACCAGAATTTCAGGTTCCATTTCTTGCCACAAAGTTTAAATTTCCTCACTTCTAGAGCCCAACGCTCAAATCTCCAGATTAACTTATATGTTATATCTAATACCTGACATTAATCTTAACCTGACATTTAACATTATCTAATACCTGACATTAATCTTAATGACATTTAACATTATCTAATACCTGACACTTGGAAAATGAGGTCATTCGACATTAAAACGGTAGATATGACTGCATAACTGAGAGTGATAACACTAGAGTGCGTCTGCTTCTACAATCCCCTCATCATTTAAAATGAACATCTTCAGTGGTTACACATCCTTCTCTTCAAAACCAGCAGTCTGATGACAAATTGGCTAGTGCTCTGGTCACTAGTACCACAGGCTTCAGGTTTGAAACCTGGCGGGGGCATGGATGTTTGTTGGTGGTTCGGAATCCACTTTAAACTGTAGCTCCCAGTGTAATTAGCCTAAAGTGTGCATAAAATGACCGTAGAACGACAAACCGAACCAAACCAAATCTTCAATTCCACCAAAAAAAGGCTTACGTTCTTCCAGGCAAACTAATATTTGTTATTTGATTTGCAAATTTCTTTCCTGTCTTCGGTTTCAATTTACTTAACAAAAAACATGTCGAAAGGAAACTAATCCATTTTATAAAAAATATTCTTTTATAAAAATGGTAAAAAAATAATCCTAGACAGAAAATATCTCTGGCGCCAGCCATCACAAACAAAGTGAAAATAAAATAAAAAAAGCTGAATAAAAACTTGAGCCACAAAACTTTTGAGTCGAGAATTATTCTAAATCTTTTATGCTAACAAAAAAAAAAAAAGAGAGAGAGAGAAATGCTCTGAAAACTGACAATAGAAAGAACTGGAAAAAGAAATATTCCTGACCTGAATAATTCAGCCATTACTTTTTACCCAGGAAAAGGGAAAAGATATGGATAACAAAATAAATATTATCTCTGACCCAGTTATCGTGCGCGTAAAACATCTGTCGCATCTACCTACGCCTCCTTTTTGTCTTCTTGGCGACAAAAGAAAAGACGACTTGACACGATCCACGGAAAAAAAAGACTGAAAGATTTGCCTCCGGTCTTCTTGGAGACATCTTTTTTTTTTTTTTTTTTTTTTTTTCTTTTGAAAGAAACGTTTTGAATGAGAAAAAAAATGATTCATTCTTCTATTTCGTAGCTTGATTTTTTTCCTTGGATCTGATAAACTGAGGTTATCTTTCGATACAATTTTAATCCTTCAGGCTGTATTTCTCGAAAATATATATTTTTAAGTGACACACCACAAAAGATTGTTGCTTAGTATTTCACACGGATTTATAAATCTAGTAATAATAATCATAACATTAGCTCTTTTCTGAAACCAATGTCCAAGTTATAATCACATTTATAAACCCAGAAATAATAATCATAACAAAAACACTTTTTCTGATACTAATGTCTAAATTATATCCCTTTTATAAACCCAGCAATAGTAATCATACCAATAAGAGTTTGTCTGAAATCAAGGTCCAAATCATGTCACATTTATAAACATAGAAATAATAATCATAACTGTAACAATTTCTCAGACATCAAGAGCGCCTAATGGCCAATTGGCTGGCGCTCTGGTTTTGTTGCTTCAGGTTCGAATGCCGGCGATGTCATGGATATTTGTTGGTGTTTCGGAATTCACGTTAAACTGCAGGTGCCGGTCTAATTAGTATAAAGTGTGCATAAAATGAACGTACAGCGACAAGCCAAACCAATCTTCAAGGCCAAAAAAAAAACGACTTATATTCTTCCATCCAGTTGTTAATTGATTTGCAAATTTCTTTTTCCTGTCTTTGATTTCAATTTACTTACAAAAACATGTCGAAAGAACTAGTCCATTTTATAAAAAAATATTCTATAATAAAAATAATACTAGACAGAAAATATCTCTGGCGCCAACCATCACAAACAAAGTGAAAATAAAAAAAAACCGAATAAAAACTTGAGCCACAAAACTTTTGAGTCTAGAATTATTCTATATCTTTTATGCTAACAAAAAAAAGAGAGAGAGAGAAATGCTCTGAAAACTGACAATAGAAGGAACTGGAAAAAAGAAAAATATTCCTGACCTGAATAATTCAGCCATTACTTTTTACCCCAGGAAAAGGGAAAAGATATGGATAACAAAATAAATATTATCTCTGACCCAGTTATCGTGCGCGTAAAACATCTGTCGCATCTACCTACGCCTCCTTTTTGTCTTCTTGGCGACAAAAGAAAAGACGTCTTGACACGATCCACAGGGAAAAAAAAAAAAGAAAGATTTGCCTTCGGTCTTCTTGGAGACATCTTTCTCTTTTTTTTTTTTTCTTTTTTGAAAGAAACATTTTAAATGAAAAAAATGATTCATTCTTCCATTTTGTAATTTTTTTTTCCAACTCTTGATTTTTTTTTTTTTCTTGGGTCTGATAAACTGAGGTTATCTTTCGATACAATTTTAATCATTCAGGCTGTATTTCTTGAAAATATATATTTTTCAAATGACACACCACAAAAATTGTTACTTGTTATTTCATACAGATTTATAAATCTAGTAATAATAATCAACACATTTTTTCTTATGCCAAGGTGCAAATTATATCACATTTATAAACGAGAAATAATAATCATAACATTAACACTTTTCCTTTAACACTTCTTTTTTTAAGCTCAGAAATAGTAATCATAAAAATAACAGTTTGTCTGACACTAAGGTCCAAATTATATCACATTCATAAACCAAGAAATAATGTTAATAAGTGCTAATGTTATAATTTAACATTTTTAAACACAGAAATAATAATCATAACAATAACAGTTTTTCTAATACCAAATTATAAACATTTATAAACCCAGAAATAACACTTCTTCTTTAACACTTTCTTTTTTTAAAAATTCAGAAATAATAATCATAAAAATAACAATTCATAATTGTGTAATTTTTACCCCGAATTCATAATTATTTTGTACAATCAACAAACTTGCAAAATTGGTGTTGGAATCGTTTTTATACCGATTTTATGATTGGTATTTGAATTTGATAGTACAATTTTTTCTCTAATGTAGCTGGCAAACACTTAGGTAGTTATCTTTTATGCCTTAAGGCAAGCACTGCACCGACGTTACTCACTTAGCACTACCCAGGAGGTGCATGTAGCTTGAAGATAAGCTACGGACGCGAAGTAACATTACCCTTGCAACTCTCTACGATTATGTTAGACCGGAACCTACGGTTTAAAAGTGGATTCGAAGCACTACAAACATCCATGGCACAGCCGGGACTCGAACCCGAAACCTGTGGTGCTGAAATCTGTGGTGCCACTCAGCCATCAGGCCCCTATTTTCATAATACATACTTTAACAAAGTACAAGCATATACTTAAACTACTACAGTTCAACTTTATCAAGAATGCCAAAGAGCTATCATACATACAGCCCCATTTTTTATTAGTCAGATTGTTGGAAAAATTTACTGACTTTCATTTTAGCCGCAAAGTTCAAGCCGTTCATTCGGCTGTTAAAGTCATAAACCCTGCAGATGTGATAAACGGAGGCAATAAAAAAATACTTCGCGATTCCAGGAAGATTAGCGCAGTGAGTAGTTGTAACAGGTTGATAGCACGTACAAAGTTTTCGATATTAAATTTTCTGCCCACAATATAAAATGCTGATACAAAATAGAAGAAGGGGAAGGGGGGGGCATCCCAGAAACCTACGAGCGATTTTAATCAATGTGTGCGTCAGGATTCTGGTAACCATGGCAACCCTATTTCTTTTTTCTTTGTTAAATTGTGACAAACAGGAGGGGAAAAAACTGTTTCTAAATTTAGTGACTAAATGAGTGAGTTGAATGAATGGAATTTACTAAAGACTCTCTTAGAAATGAGATCTTTCTATGTATTGAAAGTATTTAATTTAGTTAAATTTAAATCACGTTTAAATTTTATATTCGTTTTAAATACTATAATGGTTATGGAATGCAGTAAAAGGATTAATAAACTAGCAAAGAAATGAACTCAAATAATTTAAATATCTCGTACAATATTACATTACCGTAACAATACAATATTAATCCCGTAAAAAAAAATATAGGATTTAAAAAAAAAAAAATTCTAATACAGTCGGCAAACACTTAGACAGTTGTATTTTATGCTTTAAGACAAGCGCTGCATCGACGTTACTCACTTAGTACTACCCAGGATGGGCTTGTCGCTAGAAGATGAGCTACGGACACGCAGTAACAACACCCCCACAACGCTCATGTTACACCGTTTTACCAGTTTAAAGTGGATTCCAAACCACTGCAAACATCCATGGCACCGTCGGGACTCGAACCCGAAACCTGTGGCGCCGAGCGCTAGCCACTCAGCCATCAGGCCCTTATTTTGATAGTACATATTTTAAGAAAGTCAACTCAACAGTCAAGATTATTTTTATAACTAAACTAAATACAAGCATATACTTATACTACTACAGTTCAACTTTATAAAGAATGCCAGCAAGTTATCAAACATACTACATCATTTTTATTAGCCAGATTGTTGGAAAAATTTACCGATTTTCATTTTAGTCTCAAAGTTCAACCCGTTCATTCGGCTGTTAAAGTCATAAAACCTGCAGATGTGATAAACGGAGGCAGTAAAAATAACTTCCCAGATTCCTGGAAGATTAGCGCAGAGAGTAGTTGTAACAGGTTGATAGCACGTACAAAGTTTTCGATATTAAATTTCTGTCCCCAATATAAAATGCTGATGCTGATACAAAATAGAAGGGAAAGGGGGGTTGAGGCCATCCCAGAACCCTGCGAGCGATTTTAATCAATGTGTGCGTCAGGATTCTAGTATCCATGGCAACCCTATTTTTTTTTTTTTTCCTTTGTTAAATTGTAACAAACAGGAAGGGTAAAAAAGTGTTTCTAAATTTAGTGACTAAATGAGTGGGTTGGTTGAATGGAATTTAAAGACTCGTTCTGAAACGAGATCTTTCTATGTATTGAAAATATTTAATTTTAGGTTTAGATTTGGGCCTGAATGGCCGAGTGGCTAGCGCTCGGTACTACAGGTTTCGGGTTCGAGTCCCGGCGGTGCCATGGTTGTTTGTAGTGGTTCGGAATCCACTTTAAAAAAGTAGGTCCCGGTCTTAATAGGATCGTAGAGCGTTGCAGGGGCATTGTTACTCCGCGTCCGTGGCTTATCTTCAAGTGACACGCGCCCCCTGGGTAATGCAAAGTGAGTACACCTCTGCAGCACTTGCCTTAAGGCATCCAAAGACCAAGCTGTCTGTGTTTGCCAGCTGCATTAGAAAGAAAAAAAAAAAGGTTTAAATTTAAATCAGGGTTTTAATTTTATATTCGTTTTATAGACTATAAGTTATGGAATGCAATAAAAGGATTAATAAACTAGAAAAGAAATGAACTCGAACAATTTAAATTTCTCGTAATATTTTTTTGTTCTAATGCAGCCGGCAAACACGACACTTGTCTTTGATGCTGAAGGCAAGCGCTGCACCGGAGTTACTCATTTAGCACTACCCAGGAGGTGCGTGTAGCTTGAAGGTAGGCTACGGACGCGGAGTAACACTACCCCCGCAACGCTCTACGATTATACTAGAACCGGACCCACAGTTTAAAGTGGATTCCGAACCACTACAAACTCCATGGCACCGCCGGGACTCGGTCATTCAAGCTCCTAACGTAATATTGTATCACATAAGAAAAAAATAAGATTTTAAAATAAAATTTAAAAATGTTGCAGTATCCAATCTTCATTGTCGCACAGCGGGTCTGAAGGTCAATTGGCTAGCGCTCTGGCCTTTGGTACCACAGCCTTCCAGGTTCGAATCCTGGCGGTGGCATGGATGTTTGTGAGTGGTTAGAAATCCCCGTTAAACTGCAGGTTCCGGTCTAATTAGCCCAAAGTGTGCAAAATATGACCGTAGAGCGACCAACCAAATCAAACCACATTGTCATATAAAAAAAAATGCAAATATCCCCAATATCATTGCTAATAGTTGCAGCTAAAACGTAAAGTAATTTGCTTCCTAATTACTATTATATTTTTAATTTAAAAAAAATTCTATAATGTAATAATAACAATATCATTCCTTTCAATATGTGGTTCATTAGCTTGCAGATGAATCCATATAGGGAAGATTATTTTATAGTCACCCTGTACATAGTATGCAGTGAATACGATGCCAAAGATTAGAACATTAGTTGTTTTATGGATTTTCTATTGGCAATTTTAAAAACCAATAACGTCTTTCAGTGGACGATATAGAGCATAAATAAATTTAAAATAATAATAATAAAAAAAACTGAAATCTGCTCGACAAATTTCAACTTATCGTGTGTGAACATTGGAGAACGGAGGAATAAACTCAGAAATATGCCAATGTTTAATAATGCACGATGTATATGAATTGATTGGAATACTACAAAAATGTCCAAATTCAAATAGTATATATAATAGTATATATTCAAATAAATAGCAATGTTGAATAGATCAAGAACTTTATGAAAAATGAATTGTTCAAGAATCTCTAAAAAAGAATATGCAAAAGTAAGATAAATGTCGTCGCAAATTGAGAATGAAGTATTGAAATTCTACAAGAAACATTATCACATAAACGTTAGAGTTAAGGGGTCCAAACTACCATTTTTCCGCTAAAATTTGCAAATTTGGAATATCACTTTATTTGCTTACTGCACTTTTCGGATTGCGCCACGAACCCCTAACCAGAACAGCATCATGTCCACACATGATAAAAATTAAATTGTTTTTTTCAAAGCTTTTTGATTTTAAGGATATGTATGTATCAAATGCATTAGAATCAATTTATTTATGCATTTCATAATTGTAGTGTGTTTGTGTTTGAAATGTGCGTTTGTCCTTAACTGAGTGTCCACTCCATTTGAGTTTGCAGTTTTAACTTTATGACCATCAAATTAAAATAAACAATTTTGGTTTGTACAAATAGATAAAAAAGAAGAACAATTCTTGCCCAGGCTTTATTCCTTTGGAAAGACAGTTAACTCCACTGGCACAAAGGCTTGTAAAAGTGAACAAGTTCTTTTACTTTAATTTAACTTCATATATGAATTATTAGTTTAGTATTGAATTATTAATTAGTGAATTATTCCATGAATTATTAGTTTATTTTTAATTATTTAACTTCCTCTTCCTCTAGTTTATTAGTTTCTAAAAACACAAGTTTTATTATTTTGACATACACTTATGTGACAAAGTCATGGGATACCTCTTAATATCGTGTATCCTTTCGCCCGGCGAAGTGCAGCAACTTTGGCATGGACTCAACAAGTCGTTGGAAGTCTAATTGAGGAATATTGAGCCATGTTGTCTCGATAGACGTCCATAATTTAATATTTTTCGTTGATGGTGCAGGATTTTGGGACGAAAGATTTGATGTAGCATGAATGCTAAAAGTCCCATCGGGCGTTAGGTGGCCAGATCATTCGTTGTAATTGACCAGAATGTTCTTCAAACCAAAATAGTTTGGCCCGGTGACATGGCGCATTGTCATCCATAAAAATCCCATTTGTTTGGGTAATAGTAAATCCATGAATGGCTGCAAAAGCTGATCTCAAGTGAAAAATTTTTTTGAACATAAGCATTTTCAATGTTCGGTCCTTCGCACCAGAGGACCAAGTCCATGCCATGAAAAACAGCCCACACCATTACGGAGCCACCACCAAATAGGAAAGGTGCCTTTTTATAGCCAGTTTGGGTCCATGGCTTCGTGGGGTTGAAACATACATTATCACGATGCTCTTACCAAGATGAAATAGTTGACTCATCGGACCAGATAATTTTCCATTCATCTAGGGACAAGTTTTACGTGCCCACAGAGTCGCTGCAAGCGATGTCGTTCTTGATTTAAAGGCCTGATGTTATGCCTGAAATTTCCTACTCTCGGCAAATCCATTGACACAGTGGATCTGGGAATCAGATGTATATCATAATTGTAGTGTGTTTGTGTTTGAAATGTGCGTTTTCCTTGAAATGGCATGACCCATTTGCGTTCTAGCTGACTAACATTCCGCGTTCAAAGTGGTTTTGGCCTTAATTTCCTTGTCGTGCGGTCATCATCACGTCACAAAAGGCTTGTCAAGTGAACAAATAACTTCTTTTTAATTGAACATAAATGAATTATTAGCTCTGAATTATTGAAAGGAATTATTCTATGAATTATTAGTTTATTTTTACGCGATTTAACTTCCTGAAAATTTGCATATTGCTTCTAAAATGACTTTTATTATTTTCAGTGTAGAACTTGGTTTTAGCCATGGTTTATTCAGTGAAAATTGCAATTATGTATAAATGTATAACTTCATTGGCACAAAGGCTTGTAAGTTCACAAAAATTCTTTTATTTCAACTTGATTTATGAATGGAATTTATTTGTTTCTAAAACAAAGTTTTGTTATTTTGACATAGAATTTGGTTATAGCTATGATTTACTCAGTAAAAATATAGCACAAATATATATATATATATATATATACAGTAGAAACTCTGTAAGTCGAACTTCAAGGAGAAGCCAAATAATTCGAGTTATAAAGTTTTCGACTTATAGAAGATTTCGACTTACGCGGGTTTTGTAGAAAAATATTCGACTTGTTTAGATTCTTTCTTACTTATTTTGAATTAGAGATGTAAAATAAATCAATCTACAACAAAAGGTTTGCTTCGCTAGAGTTTAAAGGAAATCAATAGCAATAATAAGAATTATAAGAATAAAAAGAAGAATTATAAGAAATGAATTATAATAAGAATATTTCATAGAATTGGTTATTCTATTTACTGTATACTCCTACATTGTTTTTCTAAGAAACAATGACGGGCATTGTCGACAAATCCTTAAAGTCGGTAACTTATTTTTAGCTATAGAGGTAATTAGTTTCAAATGATCGAGTTGTAAAGGTTGTAAAATCAAACATTGTTAATGTTCGAGATACAGAGGTCCAATTTTTTTTCGAGTTATGGAGGGAAAATATATACCAAAATGGCTTGTGGGGATTGACAAATTATTTTGATTTATAGAGGATTAAAATTTTGAGTCATGGAGGTTTTGGGGTTTGAAGGGAAGGGAAGGGAACAAAATAATTTTTCGAGTCTTGGAGGTTTTCGACTTAAAGAGGTTCTACTGTATATAGCAATTCAACAAATCAAATTGTTAAATTAGAGTTCTTCTTTGCTCTTTATTGCTGAACTGCTAAATATAGCGCTAAATATAGCAATTCAGCTCATAAAAAACTTTTAATGTTTCATAATTGTTTTTATTCGGTTTATTCGAAAATTAACTTTTGCCTATCTTAATTTTATTCTTTGAAATATTATTTATTGCCCTTTCGAATTCTTAACTGGAATTTTGGATTCTTAACTGGAATTCAAACAAGCTTTTTCCTTTTCCATAATTATGAAGATTATTCTAAAATTTACTTTTACCTGTTCTTATTATTCATTGTTTTAATAATTTTTGGAATATTATTCTTAAAATTGTTCTAGAATAGCTATAATTTGGGATTTGGAATTAACCTTTGCCTACAATTTCTGGAAGATTTTCAAAATAACTGTTCCTGCCTGTAATTATTTGGAATTATTCTTTTATGAAAGAAAAAATAGCATTCATAAATGAAAAGCAGATTTATAATTATAAAATTAAAATTCTATCCCTTCACATTTTTATTTTATGAAAATTTTACAAAGATAATTAGTTTTAATTTGTCAATTTTAACTTTACAAAATTATAATAAATTGTCCCTTTTACATGTTTTTTAGTTGATGTCCAGAAATTTGATATCATCACTTGACATCTATCTGATAACAAAGAAATATAACAATATTTTCAGCAATAATAGAAACGAAAAAATATTCTACCCCTATTTTTATTTTATCAAAAGCATAATTGCAATTTTCTTTTTAAACTTTTATTTTAATTTTATTATTTTCATTGTATGGATAACTATTTTATTGTGTGGATTATTATTTTATAGTGATTATTTTATTGTGTGGATGTTTATTTTATAATGACTATTTTATTGTTTGGATTGTTATTTTATAGCGATTATTTTATTGTGGGAATAATTATTTTATAGTGATTTTATTGTGTGGATAACTATTTTATAGCGATTATTTTATGTGGATATTTATTTTATTGTGTGAATTATTTTAATGTGTGTGTGGATAATTGTTTTATTGTGATTTTTTATTGTGCGGATAATTGTTTTATTGTGATTATTTTATTGTGTGGATAATTGTTTTATTGTGATTATTTTATTGTGTGGATAATTGTTTTATTGTGATTATTTTATTGTGTGGATAATTATTTTTATAGCGATTATTTTATTTTGCAGATAATTATTTTATCGTGATTATTTTATTGTGAGGATAACTATTTTAATATAATTTGCTTCTAAAACAACTTTTCTCTGTTATTCTATTCCAGGAGACAACAGAGCCATACTTTTTAGGAATTTTCTGCTCCGAAACTTTATTAAAAATATTAGCTTTAGGTTTTATACTTCATAAAGGGGCTTATTTAAGAAATATTTGGAACATTATGGATTTTGTTGTTGTAGTAACAGGGTAAGTAACCTTTCCAATTTTTACCTTTACTGTCTTTGTATCATTTATATTATTTAAATCAATATTTCTTTTTAATAAGATTAATGTCGTGTCATGATTACCGCTTTATATCTCAGAGAGACTTGATTTATTTTATTTAAAACCAGCGATATCAATTGGTTTATAATATGTATTTTCAAAGTGTTTGTCGAATATCCATCGTAAAAATTAGATAATACGGAGATGCCAGTTACTATGAATTATCCTTATTTGTACAGAAAATTATAAAATAGCAAAAGTTTGGAATTATATGGAACAATGATAGAAAATAACTAATATTTCTAAGTAAAATTAAAACAGAAACAGTTAGACTACATAACTACGCATCAAAGTTTTAATCTTAGTTTTATTTATTATTTTATAAAAGTATTTACTAAAAATTAAATTACGTAATATTTTTAAAATTAGGTGTAAGAATGTCTTTTACTTAATTTAAATAACTTGTTAGAAATAAATATATGTTTAACTAAATGAAAAAGCATCATTTTATATAATTTAGACATTTTTTGTTTTGTTTTATTGCTATTTTGCAATTTTTGATTCCGCTAAATTTAATTCATAAATAAATTTTGTTTTTTGGTGAATGGATGGATTTAAATCCTTTTCTTTTATATAGAGGACTTGAAAAAAAAAAATTTTTTTAAGTTTGATTATACATTTTTATAAAATATCAATTTTATGTTACGTAATAAAAAGGTATTAGGATTTTTTTCCTGTAATTTAAAAATTATGCAATTCAAATTCAATTTTATGTTCCATCCATATAATTATGATCATTAAATTTTGAAGGTAACAATATCCTTAATGCATTGTATCATTCAATGCTTATATTCACCCAAGCTTAAATTAATATTTGAAAAGAGGGAATTTATGAAAAACAGTCCAGATCTAAATATTAGGCATCAAAAGGAATTGTATGTTGATATTAGGGTTGACCGGAAAGTCATGTCGATATTCGTTAGTCATTTATCTGCTCATTGTATAACTCAAAATCATGCCAAAGACATTTTAAAGTTAGAGGGACTTGTAATCGTGTTGGTGTAAACTTATGGTGAAATGGCCAGCCAAATACCAGAAGATGCACTTATTCGGAATTGTATACTTTTTGAGTTTCACGAGAGTAGTAACGCAACGGTTGCTATCAAAAACATTTACGTTGTTTATCCAAACGCATTAGACGTTCGTAAATGGCAAAGGTGGTTTTTTAAGTTCAAATCCGGTAATATTGATGTTTCCGACTCGTACCGATCAGAAAGACCAACAACTTTAGACAATAAGGTGTTAAGGGTGGATGTGAAAGCAATCTGTCGTCAGACAATCGAGGAACTGCCAAATACTCTTACCTACCTTGGTCGACCATCTAAAAACATTTGTAAAAAAGTAAAGTTTTAAAGTAAGCAGAGAAGGTGTTTGATTCCCGCATATTCTGTCCGATAAAAACAAGCTAACCTATCCACCACATGCAACTGATTGCTCCAGTGGCATAATACAGAAGCGTTTTTGATCACTTGATCACTGGAAATAAAAAAATGGGTCCTCTATGATAATTCAAAAGCAAAAAGTAGTGGCTCTCTCTGGATAAGTTAGCTTTACACCCAAATAAAGAGTTGCTGTGTGTTTGGTGGAATATTCGTGGAGTCGTTCATTTTGAGGTGCTGAAACCTGGACAAACTGTGAATGCAGACTTTACTGTGAAAAATTGGATCGAGTAAATCAATCTTTAATTGAAAAGTGCCCAGCTATTGCCAACAGAAAAGGTGTTATTCTGCAACACGACAACACAAGATGCTGCTCATCCCTGGAAAAATTAATGTATTGAGATGGGAAATATTGCCTCATTTACCATACTCGCCCGATATTAAGCCATTGAATTGTCATTTATTCCGATCGCTACAATATTTTCTAAATGGCAAAAAAATTTTAATTCGGATGATGTGCAAAATACCATCTCAAATATTTTGTTCAAAAACCAATTAATTTTTATCGCTCTAGCATTGGAAATATTCACACTAGATGACAAAAGTTGTTGATAAGGAGGATTACATTATTGATTAAAAATAAAAACTTAGTAAAAATTTATCTGCTTGAATTTAATGTAGAAAAATGACATTGCTTTCCGGTTCACTCTTATATTTCCTACAAAGAAATAAAGGAGAGACTTACTTTTCAACTTACATAATTCACATATGTTCTTTTTTTTTTTATTTTTAAAAACAATTATAGATTTATGTGTTAAAATAAATGTATCTCTTATTTTAGAATTGTTTATTTATGTACCACATTTGGCTTTTTCCGGTTTGTTTTTTTTTTATTCATCACATTATTAAAAAAAAAAATGTAACAATTAAATAATAAAAAAAGAAAAGAAAACCAGATCTCTTATAAAGAGCAAATTTGATCTGAATTGCAGAAATTTATCCAGTAACCAAAAAAAAAACTACTTTCATAGAAAAACATTCATAAAGTATCAAATTTCACAATGAATTGAGACTGTTTTTCTTGTTGATATCACAAATTTCGAGCAAAAATTTTTAGTTTAAATTAAGCCAATTTTTTTTTTTATCTGGATAAAGTGAGGTACAAAAATTTTATAAATTATCATTCCAAAATTTAAAGATCAATTGAAATAATGTTTACTGAAATCCCTCAAGGCATTGTCAGCAAAACAACAAAGTTAATTGTCGTGTATAAAACCATCACCACAATCTTGTACATTAGATTCTATATGTCTATTTTGAAAGTGATTTCAAACTACTAATTGTCTATTATGGAAGTGGTTTTAACAAAAGTAATCACTTTAATGAAAATTTGAAGGATAAATATCAAATTCCTCATTAAAATTTGAAAGTAAGAAGTTTTAAAACACAAACAGGAATTCATATTTTCGTGAAGTTTTGGATGATATTTTAAGTATTTTCTGTGCAATTTTGGAATGCATTTATACTGTCTTAATAATTTCTGCATTTATTTTCAATCGTATTTTCGATATAATTTTGTGAAAGTCATTTACCAGATAAAAAGGAGAGGAAATTATTTTTTATAACACTTTTGATTTAGTTTTCATTTTTGCTACTCTAATAAAATCAAATTCTGAACTTAAAGTAAATTTTCTACATATTTTAACAAATAAATGAAAAAAAAAAAAAAAGTCTTATTTACAGATTCTTATCACAGGTTTTTAAAACACAGTATCTTCAAAATTTTAATTTCTCAAACATCAACGATTAAATTTAAATGAATAGTATTTGACGAGAGAGAATACTATATATCCAATGTGAAATCGCAATTTAACAATCAATTATTTTCCTCTACTTATTAAACGGCAGAATTCGCCATTTTGAATTCAATGAATAAATAATACTTCTCCACTGTTCAATTGTCTGATTTATAAATACTCAATAGACATACTGTCGATGAGAGATTTATTTTAATGATGATACAATTGATTATGCAACTTTTGAATTAAATATACTTCATTATCATATGAAAAAAGAATAAGAACATATTGGAAAATGTCATATTGTATAATTGTGAAGTCAGATATGCGTCTTCATAACTAACTTCATATTTTGATTGACTTAAAAAATTAAGAGGATTATGCAAGGAGGTGGTGATTCATAGCTGCACAAAGTTCATCAGTTAATAAAAAATTTCAAATAACACATATTATGCCACAGGCAATTATTGTTTAGAAGATGTCTGTAGACTCTGATATTTTTGCTTATAATGCAAGAGAAACTAATGCACTAAAGTTTTAACAGAACACTTCAAAACTACAGAATGAATCAACAAAAGTTGTGTCACCTGACATACTTTGTACTTATTTGGAGATTAGAATAGGGTCCAATTTTAATTCTTTGCTTATCTAAAACATGCAAGTTTGGAGTTATCCAGTCAAAACCATGTTGTTTTTATTTTATAGCACCAAACATTCCTCCAAGAAAAAACCTGGTATTTCATCATAGTTATAATTTTTTTCTAATATTGTGCTTTTTAAGTTAAGTTACAACAGCTTTGTTTGCAAGTTGATCTTATGCAGGATTCATCAACTCGAGATTTAAAATTGAAAAAAAAAGTATTAAATTAGCATCTGTAAAAATTTTAAATTTCTACGACAACTTTGACTTCTTTTATGGTTTTTCTGCTTGTTGTCAAATCTATTTCAGTCAAAACTAAGTACAATTTGGGTCAAATTGATTCTGAAATCTGCCTGATACTGTCGGCCTGATAGCCAATTGGCTAGTGGTCTGGCCTTTGATACTACAGGTTCGAATCATGGCGTTAGTCAGTTAGTGGTTCGGAATCCACGTTAAACTGTAGATCCCGGTCTAATTAGCCTGAAGTGTGCCCAAATGACCGTGGAGCGACAAAACAAACCTTCTTGATTTCTTCGAATATAGCTTTTCCTCTGAAAATCCCACATTTTGTTGTGACTTTAAAAGGTCTCTGAACAAGTCAAAATTTGAGCATGACATAGTTTTGCCTTTTAAAACAATTTCTTTAGGTCCAAATGACTTTAATCTACCGTAATCAATAATTTCCTTAATTGCTTTATTCCTCATGATAAAACTCCATAAATTTAGCCTTCTTCGTTTAATTGATTGTTCAATTCTTTGAAAACTTTTAATTTTTGCTTTAATCATATTTTAGTATAGTGTTTCATTATACAGTTTTGGTTTATACAGTGTCTAGAAGATCAAACAGTCACTGTTGTGTGATTAGATAATATTTTGAGTTCTATACGACAGAAAAGCCATTGATTTAGGCAAAACTTTTTATGAATAAATTACTGAAATGGATTTAAATAAATGATTTGGGAAGTGCATCTCATCTCAAAAATTGAGCTGCCTCATGGCCAATTGGCTAGAGCTCTGGTTTTTGGTACCACAGGCTTCATATTCGAATCCTGGCAGGAACACGGATATTTGTTGGTGGTTCGGATTCCACGTTAAACTGTAGATCCTTGTCTAAATAGCCTAAAGTGTGCACAAAATGACCGTGACCAAACCAAATCTCAAAACTGAACTGTAGACAAGACTGTAATTTAATAAGAAGCATTTTTGGTAAGTAAAGTTTATTATTTAATAATTGCATACGTCGTAATAAAGTACTGAATGGAAAAAAAAAGAAATACTATATTCACTTCTCTATTGAATGGTAGGTAAGACCCTAACTTATGAAACACGAAATCTGGAGTACTAAATAGTCCATGATTTAAAAAGGACATACAAACTCTCGAGTACTGAACGGTAGAGAAGACAATATCTCAAAACATACAATACTTCAAATACAGAATGATAATAGGTGTGTTCTAAACAATACATCCACGACACAGTAGAAAAAAGGTGTAGCAAATACTTCAGGAATCAGGCAAATGAACAATGGCGGAGTGCATCTTTGAGACTCTGTCCCCAACTGTTCTTCTGTCCAAATCCCTGGTTAAGAAAGATTTTACTCGTTTCAGGATTATTAACATAACAGCTGAAGAGAGCGAAAACTTAGATTTACGCATGCTTCGATCCTTCCGAGTATTACGTCCACTGAAACTTGTGTCTAGAACACCAAGTAAGTGTGGAGTGGGACTCTTGAGTAAACGAGGTCTAGACCTCTCCTTGGTCACTTGGTAAACCGTAGTTCCCACTCACGTCATATAGTCTCTCACAGTTTCTTCTCACATCCATAGAGCTCTACAGTAATTAATCACCACTCGGCCGAATGACAATAGACAGTATTACTTACTTCTGTAGTCCCTCGTAGTAGTATTCTATTCTCATAGTGCTGTAGTCTATCAACTTCAGTGTCTGTTCTTAGCCATCCTGTACTATCAGTTAGTCACCAGGCAAAAGTATTAGTCACTGGGTCAAAGTATTCATTCGAGTGTTTTTTAATTATGATTATTATGTTATATTTATATATGTGTGTGTTTATGTATTTATGTGCCTAATAATTTATAAGGTGTTTCTATTGCAAATTTTATGGTATATATGTGTCAAAATATGTTTTACTGTTATTTCATATGATTAGGGTTTAATTTCCTACTAATGAATGGTGTAAGAACTATATCTGATATACTACTATAAAAAGAAATTGATTTCCATATTATATTGTATTTATTCGAAAATTATAAAAGCTTCTGGTATTAAAGTTTAATGAATGGTCAAACTCAAATAGTATTGGGATACAATTAATTAACATTTTCTATGTATTTTTCTTCAACAAAATTTTAAAAATTATTTACTCACATTCTCAGAGGAATTTTTTAAATTTTGATTTCAATTCTTTTTATAAAAAATAATATTAATTTCTTATTATACTTATTTTTATATTTAGTTATTTTTACTTTTTCTGCACATTTAAATTTTATTCTCATTTCTTTATTTTTTATAAAACTAAATATCTTCAAATCCTCATTTATTTTACTTTATTACTTAATTTTATTTATTTTACTCTACTTATTTATTTTACTTTACTTATTTATTTTACTCTACTTATTTATTTTCTTACTTATTTATTTTACTTATGCTTATTTATTTTACAAACTTTTTATTTTACATCTCAGCATCAATGCTTCTTTTGAATCTTTTTATAGAGTAAAATACAACTGAAAAACTTTTATTTATTATTCTTTTGGAATTTGTTTTTCTTTAGTTTTTATTTATTAAATTTCAACTGATATTTATAAATTATTTATTACATTAAACAATATCCGCCTGTGTTTGAAACAGTAATTTAAAATTTTATATGCTTTAAAAGTACCATAGAGTAACCACTGGTCTTTGAAAGTACAAGTGTACCACAGAGTTTTCACAAAACACGAGTTATTGAGTAAAAAAAAGAAAGTGCAGTCTCCTGCTTTAGTTAGTTAGTGTGATGGCTCTATAGTCTCTCTAGTCAGTAGCTGGGATGCGGTAGCCACTTGTGTTGATTGCATTTGTTGATATCCCTTAGCGTAGAAACACCTGTAGATGTCCTCCCATTTTTCTAGGTGTATAACATTCATTGTACCCCAAGACTTAGATGTAGACTTGAGAACGTTGAGAGCTATTAGAGTATTGAGGCCTCTGAAGCTAGTATCTGGTATACCAAGTAAGTCCATTTCTTCAATGATTCCTCCTCAGAGGTATACTCACTTCTCTATTTTCATTTATTACTTACTATGAAATATTCTAGAGCAAAACTTACTGAAAAGTCTTCAAATGAAGCCATTGCATTCAGAAGTCATCATACGATTTTCCATGATGACTATTCTTTTATTCAGGCAGGAAATCATGTCAAATTGTTTAAATAGCCAAATGTAAATTACTGTAAATGCTGCCTCATATAAAAAACTAAAACAAAAGGGATATTTATAAAGTTGATAAAAGATAATAGCATGCGAAAAAAGTCCAAAGTTCCAAAAATATTTTGAAAACAAAATAATTAAATTTGACCAAAAAACTAGATGTAAAGTATTTTAAAACACATCTTCCATGAATTAGAGCTAAAATTCGCATATGGTCATATTAAAAACTAAAGCAAAAGGGATAATAAAGTTGGTAAAAAATAATAGCATGTAAAAAGTTATCAAAGTTACACAAAAACCTTTTGAAAAAAATGATAAAATTAAAATAAAAAAAAGAATAACCAGATGTAAAGTATTTTAAAACAAATTTTTCATGAAATAGGAGCTAAATTTTTTTCTTATGGTCATATAAAAAACTAAAGCAGAAGGAATATCTATTAAAGTTGATAAAAGATTATAGCTTGTGAAAAGACATCCGAAGTTACAAAAAATCTTTTGAAAAAATGATTAAATTTGAATTAAAAAAAAATAAGCAGATGTAAATTATTTTAAAACACATTTTCCATGAATTAGGGGCTAAAATTCGCATATGGTCATATAAAATACTAACACAAAAGGCATATTTATAAAGTTAATAGTAGTATGGGAAAAAAAATTCCAAAGTTACAAAAAATCGCTATTAATCAAAACAATCTCAAATTTTATAATTTTTTTCAAAATCTTTTGAAAAAAATGATAAAATTTGAACAAAAAAGAAAAAGAATAACCAGATGTAAAGTATTTTAAAACACATTTTCCATGAATTAGGACCTAAAATTCACATATGTTATTGTATATTAAGTAAATCACAAGCAGATAATTAATTAATTTTAATTTATTGACTTTTTTAAAAAGTAATTTTTAATAGAAAAATTAAATACAAATTTTCATTTTATTCAACTAATTATATAAATTTAGCTCGATCCACATAACATATAAACAGGAAAGCTAATTGTAACAATAAAATATAGTTTCTCAAACTTTCTCATTACCTGCAATTTCTAAAACAATTCTGCAGAAATTGCTCTTCTTCTAAACACTGGCGCGTGTTGTTTCAACGGCAAATCAACATTTTCATTTATGTTAGAGAAAGATATATTGAATTTGGTCGTAACATGCAAGATAACTTAGCGTATAAAGAGATTCATTTAAAAAACTATTAATTTTATTTGCATTTTTAAAATATTAACCACGTTCATCAGAATGTGGTCCTTTCCCAGAAGGCGGCCTGATGGCCAATTGGCTAGTTCTCTGGCCTTTGTATCACATGCTTCAGATTCGAATCCTGGGGCATGGATGTTTTGCTAGTGGTTCGGAATCCACTTTAAACTGTAGGTCCCGGTCTGTTTAGCCTAAAGCGTGTACAAGATGACCGTAGAGCGACAAACCGAACCAAACTCATGTGCACAAGATAACCGTAGTGCGGCAGATCAAACTAAACTTTTCCATAAGTTCTTTATTTATATTATACTAGTGTATAGAATTCCGAATCTGAAAGCTTTTTCCCAATTTACAGGTTTCTCGCAAGCATTCTGTATTTCCTTAAAACATTTTTATTTTTATTCGTGATTTATCAAAGAATTTCTTGAGGAAAATTTAGTATTTCAATATCATTTGGTCGACGTTAGGTATTAAAAGACGAACAAAACAAAGACAACAACAAATCTAATTTTGAATCGGGGTTTGATACATAATATTGAATAATTTAAAATTTAATTCAAGATTAAAAGGAATCAAAATCACTTTCATTTACTATAATACATTTTAGTGCATAATCGTAAATTAATAATAAAAAAATACCACTTGATCTTAGACAAATTTATTATAAATCTTAAAATCAAAGGACATTTCAAGAAGTTTTTGCCATTTTCATTTTTTCAAAGTAGTTTTAATTAAAATAGTGTTAAATAAAGTTTTATTTTATGTTTCATATAATTGTCAATTTTGTACTAATAATTTTTTTATTCTATTCTTAAGGATTTATATTAAATTAAGATTAAATTATAAACTGTGTACGGAAAATAATATCCAGATTAGGTTAAAGGTTTTGGAAAATTCTTGCAATGAAACTTTTATCAATTTGAAATGTGGTTTGAATGTAAGCATTATCAAAATGGGGAAGAATTGTCAAATGTTAAAAAAAAAAATTTTATCGTTCTATCCTTTGTGAATAATCTGAAAAATATTTGTTATTCAATAGCAAATAAATGTTGAAAATATTTTGTTTGTATCCATTCCAATCGTATCATCCAGTTCCTTGGCAATAAACTTCAAGATCTTTGCGATAGTATTTTATCCATTGAATTCATCTGGTCCCCAGGACATGCTGGTATTAAAGAGAATAAACTGACATATTCTCTCGCAAAATGTACAGTAGATAAAATATTCCATTGGATATCAGCGGAAGATCTCATATTTCAACAAAAAAGAAAGCTCAGGTAAAAGCAATAGAGCAATGGGTGGGTGGTAAATATGTTCAGGAATTCAGTCACTTGAATAGTATGAAATCTTCTCATAAACTTTTTCACTAATCATCAAAAGAAGGCATTCTTGTATCGAAATTTCGCAAAAAGACATGTCCTAGCAATGCTAAACTTCATAGATTTGTCCTGACTTCATCTCCATTATGCAAGATAGGCGAAACTTCGGAAACATAAGACATATAACATCCGCACATTTTGTTTCAATGCACAAAATATGTAGCAGCATGAAATGAATTGGAAAGCCCTTTTGGATATAGAGTTTTATTTTACTTTTGGATATTTGATTTGTCAGAGGATGCTTTTTTATAAGACAACAACGATACTTCAATTTCTAGGAAAAGTCTCGTAACCTTGTAAGCTATGGGTACCCTACATACTATATTTTTTCAGTTTTTGTTTCAAGTTGTAGTTGTTTCATGTGTTCTAATCATCGTTTATATGTTAAAATGTTGTGATCGATTTAAGCTTTGTAGCTTTGACTATTTCTTTCGTGATCAAATTTAATCTTCTTATTTATATTCTGTTGGTTGCAAGAAAGTACGAGCAACGTTTCTTGTATTTTAAAAAGAATTTTTAAGGCGTCATAGGCAATAATTTCTAGAATTTCGAGTTTTAGAGTAATTCCTTTATGGGGGGGTTCATTTTCACTTCTGCCAAATTGTTTTGTTTGTTGTATTTTAAAAAAGCATTTCAACAAATTGAGATAAAGTAGCGTCAGCCAGCATACATTTCAAAAGCCCCCAGTCAAGTCAATATTTTGTTTTTGTAGCATGGTTACAAGAATGATAACTATGTCAAATAAATTTTTGTTGCAAATTCCCACAATGCTCGGCATCGGTTACATTGCGAAAATTGGGAGCACAGAAAAATATGAGGAGTGAAAAAGTCTTTTAATATATTAATGGTGCTTAGGATTTTTCAAGGGATTTGAAATAAACTTGTTAGGATTATCGTCAATGATATCAAGTTAATATATAAAAACTTATGCCAGTAACGTATTATTCAAAATAGCAGAATTGGCTTTGAAAATCACTTGTCATGTTCATTTAGCTGACCAATTTAGTTGTGGATTAAGTTTGCTAAATTACAGTTTTTCGAAAATATTTGCACACATGGTAGGCAAAATATTTAATATACACTCTATCAACTGTGATCATTACTTATATTTAACGGATAAAAACAGCAACCCCAGAAGAAAATATTCAAGATGTGGCCCTGTAAAACTTTGTTTAGTGCACGATAACATAAACATCCGAAATATTGCATGATTTCTATTTCCCATAAATATATACAATAGCCATTCAATAAAAATGAGGGTTTATTTATTCGTTTATGAGAGATGCCTTATTTAATATGAAAGACATAATGGTTGGCTAGCTTGTACAGCGAATGTAAAAAGTTGCTGGCTCTTTTGCATAAGCAAGTGTAGTCGTTTCTTCAAAAGAAAATGAGCTGATTTGGACGTGCCCCACAAGACATCCTTTCACATTGCGGATTCAGTGGCAGATGGCCATTGCTCATATTAACTGTCATTAAATACAAGATCATCATTAGCCACTGCAATAGGGTGATCTAGTGGCATTTTCAATCTTTGGATTTTACTCTTCTATTCGTTTTTTGCTCTAGAAAGTTGAGTATGCATAACTATTTTTGCTCATCGTCAAACATAAAGTATATTAACTGTAGAAATATATCATTTATCTACACTCAAGAGCCAAAACATCATGACCACCCCTACATTTTGCAATGAACTCGCCTGGATGACGTGGAAGGCACGGGATCAGGTGGAAGTGGTATTTAACTGCTGCTGGAGAGTCTGAAGAATCATTCTTTCACTTACTTCTGTGTGTGATGGGAAAGGCTGCGGATCTAAGCGACTTTGATAGAGGGCAGATTGTAATGGCTCGAAGGCTCGGAACAAGTATTTCCGAAACTGCACGACTCGGGGTTGTTCGCGATCTACAGTTGTTAGTACTTATGCAAAGTGGATGAATGACGGTGAAACCAGCAGTAGACTACATGGTGTTGGGCGTCCACACGCTATCAAAGAAAAAGTTTGTCGGAGACTGTCTCGCATGGTGAAGCAAAACCGGAGCCAGACAGGGGCTCAGCTGACAGCCCAATACAATGCAGGGCCAAGTAGAATAGTATCGGAGCACACTGTTCAGCGGACACTGTAGGATATGGGGCTACGCAGCAAAGTCCCACTCGTGTGCCTTTGCTGACCAAGCGTCATCGACAACTGCGCCTGCGCTGGGCCCGGGAACATCGTGACTGGTCCATGGATCAGTGGAAGAGAGTTGCCTGGTCAGATGAATCACGGTTTGTCATTCATCACGCCGATGGCCGTGTCAGGATACGCCGTCTTCCAGGCGAACAGTTGTTTCCTCAATGTACAGTAGGTCATACACAGGCCGGTGGTGGCGGTATTATGCTTTGGGGGACGTTCTCTTGGGCGTCTCTGGGACCCGTGGTTGTGGTAGTGCAGACCATGAATGTTACAGGGTATCTGAACATCATTGCGAACAAGTTGCACCCTTACATGGCCTCTGTTTTTCCAGTTGGAAATGGAATGTTCCAACAGGACAACGCCCCTTGTCACAAGGCTAAAATTGTGTTGGAGTGGTTCCAGGAACAGGATGCTAAATTCCAGTTAATGTCCAGGCCGCCTAACTCCCCGGATCACAATCCGATAGAACACATTTGGGATGTCCTGGGACGGTAGCTCAGAGTTCAAAGACCACCAATTCGCAATATCTCGTATTTGCGTGACCGTTGCTTAAACATCTGGTACAATCTGTCTCCGGTCATCTACCAAGGACTTGTGGCATCCATGCCAAGGCGGTTGAGCCTGTGTTGCGAGCAAAGGTGGGCCAACTCGTTATTGACAGGTGGTCATAATGTTTTGGCTCTTGAGTGTATATTTACATGTGTTAATACTGGTCTGGGTTTTTCTATTACATTGATTAACTTGCTAATATGATAAGAACATTAAAAAGGGCATGAAAAGTAAGTATCTAGCGGTCTGACGCTTCGGTGTCACATGTTTCGGGTTAGAGTCCCAGCGGTGCCATGGACGCTTGTAGTGGTTCGGAATCCACTCCATGTTCCGGTCCAGGTCCCGCTTTAATATGATAGTGGAGTGTTGTCTTGAGGTTTAGTCAGTCTTCAGCCCTCGTGATTCCTTGCTAAAATGAAGCTGCTTGTTACCCTTAGCCATGGCCCAGTCGCCTGCGGCGGGGTCTTTTGAACCTAGTGTAGGTTTTCCTGCACCAAGGGGATTAGTAACAACACATTAAAAAAATTCATTGCCATTTATTTGTTATTCTTGTCTTTAAAATGTCCTGTTAATTCATTGGCTACCTTTAAAATATTTTGGGGGCAATTCTTTAATTACTATCAATGCTTACTACAGAAACCACATCACATTTTTTCCAAAAGATTTTTAACCTGAAAAAAAACATTTTATAGAGTTGTTTTAACCATACAAAATGGGGCATTTGTCTTCTATGTATATTGTTTTGATTGAACAAGCAGACAGAACTGGTAAAGAAATGAATAATTTGTTCCTCTCATAGTACGTACCACGGAAATTGAATTTTCATGCTAGCCTGTTGAAAAATCTTATTTTTTGACGCAAAAAATAAAAAATTTCATTTAAATGCTAAATACGTATTCTGCAGTGATAAACAGACACTCCTTTGATTACATTTAATTGCTTTTAATAAGCATCTTTTTTTTTTTTTTTTTTTTTTTTTTTGACAGCTATCTCAGTGTATATTTTCGGGAATTCTAGATGAACATTAACTTTCTAAATTCTTTGGGACCTTAATGGCCGAGTCTCTGGAGCTCGGCGCCACAAGTTTCGGGTTCGAGTCCCGGCACTGAAATGTGGATTAAAATTTAAATTGTACGTGTTCAAATAAAAGGAAATGTTATTTTATTTTAAATCAATGTGTGAAAATATAGGTGTATAACAAAAATAGTACAAATAGGTATGTGGTTGCTGCTTTTTCGTTAACATAATAAATTATACGACCTTGTAAAGTTTGATTGGTCAAAAAATAAAATTCAAAAATACTTAAATATTTATATAATAAAAATTTGTATAATATGGGTTATATATTTCACAGTCAGAATTCAGAAATAGATTTCCTTATTTCTACGTAATTAGACTTCAGAAAATCAATATAATTTGTTCATCAAAATTTCGTTTATCCCAGGAAATTTATAGGGACACATTCAAAACAGCATTGACCTACATGATGAACGCTGTTTCTTTTTTACGTTTGTCTGTTTGATTCGATCAGAAACAATATATATTGTTGAAATATTGATTAAAAATGTAGAATCATTTTTCTATATCATAATGTTTCATTATTAGTTTAGTAAATATATAAAATATTTGATTACAAAGGCCATTCCATGAAAATGAATTAATTCAGTAAACTTCCACGAATGCATTCAGGACACACAAAAAATCTATTTTATTCTTGAAATAATGTAATTCCAATAAAGTTCCGATACTTTTTTTTTTTTTAAATATTACACTAATATGTTTTCTAAAAGTTATTTAAATTTTTCTTGCTATCAAACATCATTTCTATATTGCTATGAAATTTATCATCTTAATTAACACGAAAGATGAATAGAAAATCAAACGAAATTACCTTCGGAACTTCTTCATTTTATGCGGCTTTTCACCGCTTTATTTAAAGTTTTTTTTATCTCTCACGAGTTCTATTTATGAAACTGGAAATAGATGGATGACCTATTAAAGGACATTTTGAAAAATGCTATGTTGTTAAATTAAAACAATATTAATTAAATTAATATCTACCAATAAACTTTTTAATCTAACACAACACTAACCAATATATGAACCAATATTGGATCAATATCAATATGATCCAATCATAAATCCTATATATATGTATATATATATATTTAAAGGCATTTTATTTATTATCGATTAAAAGCTTAAAGAATATCAATTTATTTTTCAAACACATGGTACAAGTTTATTATCAATTTTAATGGATTGATCTTTGTAATATGTATTTTAAATATACTTCATAAACATAGAAACTTCTTTAATTTTATTTTATTTATTGACCTCTTTTAAAATATTAATATTTAAAGTTAGCAATTAGCCAAAAACTTTGTAACAATTGTAACGTTATTTAATATGAAAATACTTGCATAGTTCGTATTGTAAAAGTATATTTAAATGCTATTCATTAAATTTAGCATATCATGAAAAGCATATTTTTATAAGTGCATTTTGTACAGTTTTTATTGAAAAATATTGAAAGTTTCAAAAATCAGAGAACGCTTATTTTATATATACACTATATATAATGTTGGATAAATCCTTATTTTTTAACCGATTCCTATAACTCATTTTTTATAATATTTTGTTCATAATTTTATCTTATATTTTTCTGATTTTTGAAACTCAATTTTTTACTGTGATTTATATCTATTCCATGCTTTTTTAATGTGCTGTAATTAGAAAGATAAAAAATATTTGCTTTAATTGTTTGATATTTTTAAAAAATGATTACCTCTTGCTAATTTTTTTTTCTTCCGCGATGGTTGCTTTTTCCCCTCCCTATGCAAACAGGTCTTCAGGTAGTTCTCAAGTCTATCATCAAGGCAATGGCACCTCTACTCCAAATCGGCCTCCTGGTGCTTTTTGCCATTGTAATATTTTGCTATTATAGGCCTTGAATTTTACAGTGGTGCTCTTCATAAAACTTGTTTCAGTATAGTGGATAGATGTGAGTACCGCCTTCCTGCATTCCTAATATATAATAATAATATTAACAATATACGCATGTAATAGTAACAATATACTTATGTAATATTATTATACACCTAAAATCATTCATTGTATGTGCACTTATTCTCATAATTATAAAGACAGAAGATGTTTTTCTATAATCACAACAAAGGAATGGAAGTAATATTAGGTTGGTGTATAATTATCAGGCGTTTTTAAACGATATTATCAGGCGTTCTTCAACACTATTTATTATGAAAATGGAAACATAAAAATTCAATAGTAATATTTTTAAATGATTAATCCAGAGCGTAGTCTACTTCAATAACTGCTTCCCATTTCTTGGAAGACGGTCGATTCCACGGGCAAAGAATTTACGGTCCTTAATCCATACTTAATCCATCCATGAGGTAATCCATGCTTTGACATCCGCTACTAAGTTATCGAAATCGTCATAACGCAGACCTTCATTCTTTTGAGTTTTTGGAGACAGGTTCCCCAGTCACAAGATCCTGAGAAACGGACCCCGCTCGTTTCATTGAAACAAATCGGTGAAAATTTGGACACGTTCGGCTTTATTGTTGTCGCAGAATTCGTGGGGGACCAATACAGCCAATGTTCATACCTTTCTAAGCTTTTTATATTATTTAACTTCAGAATGACAAAGAAGAAATAAATATTTTTATTTCTTTTTTGTGATGTAATTTATTTTTATATAATAAAATTGTATGTTTATATCCAAACATCCAAAAAACAACATATTAAAATTAATTTCAAACATATAATATGCAAAATTATAAGATCAGTTTAATAACATTAATATTCGAGTTGAAATTTTTCGTTTAATTGACATTCTTGGTGAGACATCGAGTTTTGGCATATTTCCAACAGTTTTTTTTTCTTACAATATGTCCCCATGCCCTAAGAAATTCGCAGACTACGTCAAAAGATGGATAGGTTTTTCATCAAACCTTCAATTTTCTGCTTTAGGAAAGTGACAGGATGTTCCATATTGTTAAACAATTAGATTGACTCCTCTTTTTTAAAGAGATACAACGCTCTAAAAATTGCACATCTAGCATTAAAAGATACTCTACGTATTCAATGAATAAATCAGCTTTTCCACTGCCAGAAACTAGATATTCTAAATCCAGTTTCAAAATTCCTATTCCGAACTCCTACTCCTTCGGGTTCGAATCCTGGCGGAGACATAGATGTTTGCTTAGTGGTCCGAAATCTATATTAAACTATAGGTCCCGGTCTAATTAGCCTAAATTGTGCACAAAAATGACCGTAGAGAGACAGACCAAACAAAATAAAACCTATTCCGACAGAAGTGGTTTGATAGCCAATTGGCTATCGCTCTGGCCTTTTGTACCACAGGCTTCAGGTTTGAATCTGGGGGAGGCATGGATGTGAGTGGTTCGAAATCCACGTTAAACTGTAGGTCCTGGTTAAATTGGCCAAAATTGTGAAATTTTAAGTAAAAAAGAAACTATTAGATTACTCTTATTTACAGTAAAATACATTTTAACACAAGTTATAATTTACGAACCAAAAATATTTCTTCTAACTAATGTTGCAAGTCTATGGGCCTGAATAGACCAGTGGCTAGCGCTCTAGCGTTCGGTACTATAGGCTTCGGGTTTGTAAGGGCCATGGATGTTTGTAAGAGCTCGGAATCTCCTTTAAACCGTATGCCAATGTCTAACAGGATCGTAGAGCGTTGCGGGGATAGTGTTACTCCGCGTCCGTAGCTTATCTTCAAGCTACGCGCACCTCCTGGGTAGTGCTAAGTGAGTAACGGCGGTGCAGCGCCTGCCTTAAGGCATCCAAGACAAACTGTCTAAGTGTTTACCATCTGCATTAGAACAAAAAAAAAAATGTTGAAAGTCTATGACTTAACAAATACATTGAATCAGTCTCTGAAGAGAGGACTTTAAAACTTTTTGAACTTTTTATTCTTAGATTATTATACTTACTATTATTCTTATCATTGCTTCTGCATTCTTCTTCTTATTATTATTATTCTTTACTACTAGAGCAGTCCAAACATAATTTGTTATGAAGTGTGATGATGCAATGAATGAATTGTTTCTGTTTCAGTCGAAATTGTTACTGAGGGGGACCAAACCACCCCTTGTTACATGACTCACGACCCCGACAAAATCCCCAGTGGGGCTTACACTTGTGATCCAAACGAAGCACAATGCGACGAGGGTTGGATAGGACCCATTTCGGCATCACTAGCTTTGATAATATTTTTTTCGCCATGTTGACAGTATTTCAGTGCATCACCATGGAAGGCTGGACGGCCATTTTATACTGGGTGAGTCTCTCATTTAATTAATTGCATTTTCTTATGTTAATTAAAGTTGAATGTATATAATTAGATCTGTTGTCAATGTAGATCTGTTACTCGGTTATGTTCATATATTACCCAAATTAGACTTTTCTTTTAGTCCTAACAAGATATAAATACTAAGATATCAATTGTATTATTATGTTTATATATTACTCTTGTTACAGTGATTAAAAATAAGTTGATGTGATCCAGGTATGATCTAATCAGTCCATGATCTACTGCTATGCTATTACTATGATCTAAGCTTTCTAGCTCACATGTTGAACTATAAGAAAAATACGTTATACTGCTTTACCGTGATTCATCCACTTAAAAGACTATTTTACATGATTATATCCAAATAAACAATTATGTCTAATTAGTTTTTCCCATTTAATTTTTATATAGTCGTTCAATAACTGGTATTAACAATAAAGAAGACCTTCATTCAATAACTCTCTTTCTATACGAACTAGACAATTATTTTTAATGATGTGCACTCTTTAATTAATGTCATGAATACGGCATCTTTGTAAAAGTTTCAGTATTAACTAGAAGTCACCACTAGAATGCTTCCGTAGAAGTTTAATTCATATATGTACTAAATGTGAGATATGACACAATTAGTTTGGCAATGTAGATGCATATTGACAGCTAACTGTGTAGCAGTTAGTCTATCATTTTAAAACACATTAATTAGACCCGTGTTCCCAAAGTGTGTGCCAGGACATTTTAGTGTACCATGTGGCATGATAAATTGGATAGTATTTGCCAATTACTATAAACACTAAAGAGATGCTTATTTTTAAAAAAATTCGATCTCAGAAAATGATTAATTGTTTTTAACATCAATATACAAGAATAATAGCTTTATTATTAATGTTTTATGAATCATAAATTAAGATATTAATGCTTTATATAAATTAGAGTCATTTACTTTTAGAACCAACACATAAAATCTTTTTGGTTGACAAATTACAGCAAATTATCCTTCAACAAGTAAATCTAATAATAGTTATTATTTTATTTTTAATTAAGGTTTTTGAAGCTTTCCATTATGCAGTTTGTTATTACGCATCTTCACATTGTTCTTCATTAAATATTTAATTCTTATAATTATAAAAATCTTACGATGACTATGTACATTTCTGAATTTACTTATGCATTTGTAATTAATACAAACAAAACTCATTTCTTTAAATAATTTAATTAAAAATTAGTACATAAATCCTTATAGTTTCTAAACATAGTGTACAAAAAAAAAAAACTTTTAAGGAAAACTGATGTAAAATTATTTTTTCTCTGCTTTTACAGACTAACGATGCGCTCGGAAGTAACTTCAACTGGATCTATTTTGTACCTCTTATTATTCTGGGATCGTTTTTTATGCTCAACTTAGTTCTCGGTGTTCTTAGTGGGTGAGTACTCTCTTCTTCCTCATAATGCATCTATATTATTTTTAAAAAATGTCTTTCTTACTATCACTTCAGAACTTGTTGACATTATTATTACGTTTAAAGTTCAAAATGTTGAAATAAAACAGGTATATAATGAAAATAAAAAAATCTTTAATATAAATTCATGCAGGTACAGAATGAAAAGTGCATAAACAAACAAAATAAATCCTTAATTTCATATTGCACCATAAACGTTTTTAAGATAATTTCTTCCTTGTTAGAACTCAAAGAATATTAAACACACAAAAAATTATAAATTTATATTTTTCAATTATTGCTTCAATTCCAAATTTCAATTTATTGCTTGTAAATATTCTCTTTTCTCTAAAACATTCAATAATGAAAGTTTAGTCCTTTAGACTGTCGAATTTTTAATGTGGTCACAGATCTTGTTCCCGCTGTCCAAAATTAGATACTAGCTGTGAGGTTCTTAGGAGTATTTCCTATGCAACTATCATCGAGCTATACCCCGAATCGGAGTGGTTGAGAATCTATACCGATGGCTCCCGGATGGAACAGCGGATAAATACCGGGGCAGGAGTTTTCTGCGACCTGTTTTCTGTCTATGCTCCTGTCGGCTGTTACGACGGTGAAGTCGAAGCTTTACGTATTGCCCTAACTCAATTGCAGTGCCGAACAGAACAATTTACTAGAGCAGTCACTATCTGACTCTAAGGCAGCACTTTTGGAAATCAACTCCGCCCTAACACCTCAGTCTACTTCCATCGAAAAAGTGCATCTCTTGTTTTGAAGATCTTGACTCAAAAGGCAAGGATATCGTTTTGCAGTGGATCCCAGGCCATTGTGGGATCTTGGATAATGAGAAGGCGGATCCTCTTGCCAAAAAAGGAACAACCATCACCCAAACTTTTTGTAAAGACATCTCTTTTTACTCGATCAAACTCAAAACATCCGAGACTTTTTCGGAACACTCTATCTGATAATCAACTTGAAGGCAACTCATCTAAAACCTGGTTTAACTTTATTCTAAACATCCCTGATCAACCCAGGTTTAAAGCTGTTGCCCTTTCCTGACAGGCCATGATTGTATGGCCAATCATAGTTTTTGTATGAAAATATTTGCAAGCCCAAAATGCATACTCTGCTGTCTTGGAAAGGACATGGATTCATCTCACCTTCCTGTCTGCCCTGCACTTGTTTCCTCTACTGTGTAGGGTCGTTACTGGGAGGTTAGGGCCCTTATGGGCTAAACATGTCACAATGTGATTTCTTTCGATTCTCGTTGTTGTTTTCATGTTCTTTGTGTTCTTTTTTTATTTTATTACTTATTGTAGCCTGCCATTGGAAATTAAAAAAAAAATAATGAAAGTTTAAATGTGTTTTCTTAGTGCCACAATTATACCAACCACAAACACTCCATGAAGACGAATTACAGGATTATAATAATGAAATCTAACAATAATTAATTATGAAGTATCTAATTCTCATTCTTCCTAAAAAAGTCAACACTTAAAGATTGATTAAATTTAATAACTATTTTTACAAAATCTATACTTTTTACTGCTGTCCCAAGAACTCTTTATTTCCTTGTTAGAATGGTCATAATGCATATCTTTACTTTTAAAAACACTTTACCATATTATGTGCAAAAATTCTCTTGCCACCCAGTGACGACTTTATCGGGATAATGATCACAAACAAAACTTTTAGGACGCTTTCTGTTTTATACTACTGACGTCATGGAAACCCCACCCTGAAATCCAAACATAAATCCCTTAGGTAATGTGTGATATTCACGTTAAACATGCAATTTACAGTAAAAATGCAAAAATGCAAAATGCAATTTACAGTAAAATAAAAATGCAAAAATGCAATTTAAAGTAAAAATGCAATTTACAGTAAAAATGCAAAAATGTAATTTAAAGTAAAATGCAAAATGCAGTTTACGGTAAAAATACAAAAATGCAATTTAAAGTAAAAATGCAAGAGTATTATTGCAAAAATGGGCACATATTTAGCACATTTTTTGTTTTAAATGAATACAATCAATTCCTAAACAGGTTAAATAATTATAAAAAACAAGATTTTACAGATAAAATACTTATTCATTTACAGCATTCACTAGTTCTAAAAAATCTTCTTACATGCATTGCGGCCCGAGGGTAATCGTCAGCCTCTGGTCTTTGATACCACAGGCTTCAGGTTCTAATCCTGGCGGTGACATAGATGTTTGTGAGTGGTTCGGATTCCACGTTAAATTGTAGGCCCCGGTCTAATTAGCCCAAAGTGTGCACAAAATGACCGTAGAGCGACAAACCAAACTTATACGTTTTATTTATACGAAAAAATATATAACTTCTGTTTTATTTAGTCTATCATTTTTTGTTGCAATGAATAAATTTAAATCTTCTGTTATTTCCTTTCAAAAGTGCTATAAATATGCAATTGAAAATTCATTTAAATATCATTTTTATTTTTAAAAATCAAGAGCATTAATATACTTTCTTGGGCCTGAATGGCCAACTACTTAAGCATTATGGAGCATGGTTTCGGGTTCGGGTCCCAGTTGTGCTATGGATGTTTGTAGCGTTTCGGAATCCACTTTAAACCGTAAGTCCCTGTCTAATAGGACCTTAGAATGTTCTCTTGAGGTTGAGTCAGTCTTCAGCCCTCTGGTTCCTCGCCAAAAAGTGAAGCTGCATATGAACCTAGCCATGGCCCAGTCGCCTGTGGCGCGGTTCTTCTTGACCTGGTGTAGGTTTTCCTGTACCAGAGTAGATTAGTAACAACAACAACTATACTTTCTTTGATGTCCGAGTTTAGCCTACACCTATTGTGGATATACATTCTTTTCAAAGGAATAAAGATCTTTTAAAATTGTTAGCAAAAATGTATCCACACTTTTACAAAGAACTTCCAATGAAATTTTCAGTAAATTTATATTTCTGATTGTTTTATTAATCATAAGAGAGTTTGTGACCAATTTTTTTTTCTTTGCTGTTTTTCTTAATACTTTCTGTAGAAATATACCACATTCCTTCATTCAACCTTTTCGCCTCGCCCCCGCAGCCTGCAATTTGGAAATCATTTATCCAAAAACTACCTATTGTAACAGCTGAGCGCGTTTCCAATAGGATTTCTCAATCATTTTCATCCATACAGGCTTCTGAGGTCTGAACATCTTGAGAATTTATAGCATCGCTCTGATTGGGGATGTGACGTGTGAGCCTGCGGTTAATCATAAATCAATTCACTGTGCCGGCAACCACATATGTTCTTTGTCTTACGCCACATTATGCGGCCTGATTGCCAGTTGGCTAGACCTCTGTCTTTTGGTACCACAGGCTTCAGGTTCGAATCCCTGTCAGAGGCATGAATGTTTGTTGGTGGTTTGGAATCCACGTCATACTGTAGGTCCCGGATTAATTAGCCTAAAGTGTGCGAAAAAATGAGCGTGGTGCGACAAACCAAACTACGATTCTAAGATTTGAGTTATTGTGGATACCCACTTCAAACTGAAAATAAAAATTATTGAACTTTAATAAATTACCTTCCTATTGAAGTATCTGCAGGCGAGGAAGCTTCATTGTATTGAGTTCATCTTAGGTTTTTCTGCAGCACTCATTATTTTCTACCTTATAATATTGCACTTCTATTCTTTTTTGTTATTCAATTTCTTTAAATATTTCCTAAACTTTGAACAATTTTAAAATTTTCACTATCAGTATTAATCAAATTCGTTTCCTTATATAAAAAAAAAAAACTTCGCTAAAGCTTCATCAATTCATTCAATTGAAATTTTTTTGTTTATTTCATTTTCTAACCATTTCATATTAACAGTCTATATTTATTCTCATAATTGAAATTATTTAATTTGCAAATTAAATAATTAAGTTTAAACGATTTCAATGAGTTCGCTGCTTCACTAGGTAAACCAAAACGAATTCACTTTCTCTAATTACTTTATTTAAAGGCCTATTTCCATTTCCCAGTTTCGTCTTCATAAAATGTTATTTTACAATTCAAAAGTTGTTCTCAAGTTCAGATTTTTAAAAAGAATAGATTATTCTGTAGATATTATATCTTTTCAAAGTAACATGATATTCTTTATAAGTAATGCTTCGGAAGTTTAAATTCAAAAATCCACCGCGATTCGAACTCGAATCTATGATACCAAAGGCCAAAACGCTCGAGAATTGGCCATTACACCGCGGATCTTTTATGGCAGAAATATAAACAAAACCTCGTGTGGGTTGAGGTGATTCCTTTTTTGATTGAATCGTTTCGATCGCTTACAAATTCACCAGCTAAAAGGATTTTTAAATTAAATGCATTTCTTTTTTTTCAGTAAGATATATCAAACCACTCATAAAAGTGACATTCGAAAACGAGTTTCTTCGGTTTTTAAAAGCACCAAAGTAGCGATCATCATTAATACAGCACGTTAGTTCTGGAGCTGCATGGATCTGACATGTGAAGCAAATAATATCCTAATTATTTTCAGTAGTGAAGGGTTGGGTTGGTTTGTCGCTCTTCCGGTCATTTTGTACACACTTTGGGGTAATTAGACAGGGACCTACAGTTTAACTTGATTCGAAAACCACTCACAAACATCCCTTGCCACCACCAGGATTAGAACCTGGAAGCCTGTGGTACCAAAGGCCAGAAGCACTAGCCAATTGGCCATCAGGCCGCTCAGTACTAAGGGTGCAGCATTCTCAGTACTAGAGGTTCAATATTATCGAACTTTTAAAAAAGATCAGAAATTTTAAAGAATTGTTGAAAAGTTAATCAAGAAAATTTTAAATATCGTAATTCATCTATTTAAATATTAGAAATTGCCTACAAGTTGAGAATTAATTATGCTTGACGTACTACACATCACATCATCATTGTTTCGTAACTGAATGAAATATAACACACGCAAATACATGAAAACAGACGAAAAAATATACGTATTTTATTCTCTACATGTTTTTTTATAAATAAATCTTATCTCATAAGAAACCTTGATGAGATGAATATGATCACCAGTTGTGATGACTTTTAGAAATAGCATAATACCTCACAGAATATTCAATACGTGCCTTTTTTAATTTATTTTATTTAATAAATAGATTGTAATCTCAACATTTTTATGTAAAAACATGATCATCATCAGTTGCAACAGCCCCCACGGTGGGCAAGGCCGTCTTGACATGTTTTCTTTTTTTTACCGAGTAGGGTTGTCAGCCCAACACTCTACAGTCATATTAGACCGGACCTACGTTTTACAGTGGATTCCCGAAACATTACAAATCCATGGCACCGCCAAGATTCGAACCCGAAACCTTGTGACACCGAGCGCTAGCCACTCAACCTCAGGACCCTTTATGTAATGCATGAAACATTATAATCTTTATCAGTTATCTTTAGATGGCAAGCGTTTTTGGAAAATAATTCATTTAATGCTGATTCAATTTTAGCGGTATTTTTTAGCATAATCATTATAGCTTATCATAAAATTATAATGCTCTGTTATTTATTTTTCTTTTTTTCGTTTTGTTAAAGAAATATTTTTGAATAAAATTGCATACGGTGAGAACGTCAGAGAAGGCTACTTAAGAACTTGAAGATGTACATTAAAAATGAACTCCATGCTAAAAAGACTTCTTTGTTTCTTTACAGTGAGTTTGCAAAGAGAGAGAAGAACGAGTGGAAAATAGACAAACTTTTTTTAAAAAATTAGAAGGCAGCAACAGTTAGAAAAGAACTGAATGGTTACGTGGAATGGATTTGTAAGGTGAGTCGTTTCGTTTTTTCTAATAGACAGTGAAATTCATCAAACATAACAACTATCATGAACTTTAAATTTTATGTAAGTTATAAACTGATGTTTATGCTCATTTAGTTATAATGTGTACATAATAAATTTCATATTTCCATTTGAGAGGGCATATAAAATGCATAATTTATTTAGATTAGTAAACATAATTATGTACATATACTATTAATCTTACATTTTAGAAGCACGTGGCTCAAATAAAAGGAATAAAAACTAATTTTCAATTAAATTTAAATATCAATTATTCAATAAGTGTGGACTAATAAATTCGTGTAAGTCAAGATACAACATTGCATATGAATGCATGCTTGCATAAAGCATATTTATTAGCTTACTAAATTGATTCGCCTAAACTAAGAAAATTCTCTCATTTCAAGTGCAACGAATTGCTCAGTAGGTATCAAAGGTATCCAAATACAGAACTTTGGATTATTAGATAAAGAAATGAAAATAAAAAATATAAATTGTAATTTCATTAAAATCATCAATTCTTATGTGTTTGGATTAGAGAAAATGGTTGACTAACTAAAATTTTATTAAATATTTTCTTTTAAAGGATGTTTTGCTAGTGTTTAAACAAGATTTAAATATATATATATATATATATATAGAATATATATATATATATATATATATATCCTGTATAATATATATATCCATAAACCTTTTTCCATATTTTAAGTATTTTATTAATAAGATATCTAATTGATGTATTTTTATATTATCATCCAAAACATATTCGCTACCAAAATTATTTGCCTCATATGCATTAACAAAATAGAATCTAAAATCTTTAAATTTATGAAATTTTTTGTTATGAATTAATTGTAATAATATAAAAATAGAAGAATATAAAAATAATGATTCATCTTAAATTAACAAGATCTTTTTGTATTCCAACAAATTTCGAAAGAAGCATTATTTTCATTGATTGATATGAAATAAAATGATGTTTTTTCATGTATCACTTCTTTTCTTGCATTTTCAGAGGAAGTTATCTTAGCCGAGGAAAGAACAACACTAGAAGAGAAACTTCACATACTGAAGGTTTGTGGTGCATTATTCAATTGTGATTTGAAATGATTGCCCTTTGATGTCTTTGTGTTGCATACTAAACGCGATTCGTTGTTTACTCCACCAGCTCGCAAGAGAACTGCCAAAAGGAAAAAGATGAAAAACATGCACAACAAGAGCACGGACGAAGAGGAAGAGGACGAAGATGGTAGCAAAAGACAGCGATCCTGTTGGTCAGTTGCCCAAAAGTTGCCCCCAGTTCCCTTTTTTTTTTTAAATTTTAATAGCCATCGTTTCATCACGATGTAGCTGTCAATTGCTTGTGTTGCTTTAATTTGATACACAATGAATTCAATTTTTTAAAAACCTGCTCATTTGAATCTGATTAGAGTAAAGATCTAGAATTATTTTGCCTTGCGCCACATCTCCATGTAAATAAACAAGAACAGCAAAAACGGTCGCGCAGTTTTTAATGAAAGAAAACAAATTACTACTAAGGGCCTGAATGGCCGAGTGGCTAGCACTCTGGCACTGGATACCACAGGTTTCAGGTTCGACTCCGGGGGTGCCATGGATGTTTGTAGTGGTTCGGAATCCACTTTAAACTGTAGGTCCCGGTCTAATATGATGGCACAGCGTTGCGAGGGTAGTGTTACTTCGCATCCGTAGTATATCTTCAAACTACACGTGCCCCTGGGTAATGTTAAGTGAGTAATGTCGGTGCAGTCTTTTGCGTGGCATAAAAGATTGTCTACGTACTTGCCAGCAGCATTAGAGAAAAAAAAATTTGAATGGACTGTGCAAAACAAGGCTTAAAAGTTATAAATAATATTCAGTCCCAAATAAGTTTAATATAAATTAAAAATTATATTAAAATCATATACGAATTTTTAAGTTACCATGTATGAACACGTTTTATTATTTATTTCCTCAAGAATTCATCGGTCATGGTACACATTTTTAGTGATGACACAGCTTACAAAAGCATACATTTTCTGTACAGGAATGTAGGGTCGGAGAGTGACGCGCTGAGGTGCGAGCACAATTTACTTTTTCTTTTCTCTAATTATGAGACATGAAAACAAAAACATTGTTTATTTACAACAACATTGCAAAGTGCTTCTTCGATTCAATGTTGCAATAAAGGTCCAAAATGGCAACCGCCATAATATATGCTTGGTAGCGTCGAAGAAGTGGCGGCTTATCACTTAGTTGACGCCACAAAGAAGTCGCCAAATCCCAAAGCCCCTATTTTTCCATTTGGCTGAAAGTTTAACTAAATAGACTTTAATGTTACTCAAAAGCTTAAAATAATTCGCAGAATATTTGTAATTTGAAATTTGTATTACTTTTCTTATCATTGAGAGAAATCCACGTCATAACTTAAATGCAATCTTATATAAATATTAGTTCTTTAAAAATTTAAAAAACGCTTTTTTAAAAAAAGACAGTAAATTTCGTTTTAAGTATTCACAATTAAATTGGGATTTATCGAATAAAACCAATAAAACAACACGTTATACATGATAAAACAAATCAAATTAATTAAAAATTTGCATAAAAATTCTTTTTAAATTTCTCTTAATTTTTCATGATTATAATATTATGCCTTCAATAAAACAAATGCAACTTCACAACAAATGCAAAGTTCTTAACATAAAAGTCATAAATATGGCAAAAAAATACAAACACTTTACCTAATTTCGTTTTTTTAACCAGAATATGAGATAATTTTTTTTTTTCGGTTGACTACAGTGAAAGTTTTTAATTTTTATCGAAACTGATTTTTTTATTTTACATTTGTTATTGAATTATTTTCTCTTTGATGATATGTAAATTAAGATGAGTTGTATTTTAAATGTTTTTAATAGTTTATGTATTCTATTTTATAATTTCTAGATGTTTAATTCTAATTTTTCAATTGTATTTAATCTTGTTGTTATTGGCTTATAAAAATAATTATCACTTTGACAAGTTCAGCATTTTATAAATCATTGAAATTATTGTTACTAAAAAATTAGAGTAATAACAAAATTATAAAATATTTATAACACAGTAGTTTAATGTATTTCCTTAAAAACCAAATAAGATTTAGAGTAATAATTATAAAAATTAGAGTAATAACAAGATAAAAAAAAAATATTTGTAAAATGTTTATAACAGAGTAATTTACTATATTTCTTTAAAAAACCTAATAAGAGTTACAGTAATGATTATAAGAAATTAGAGTAATAACAAAAAAAAAAATTATTTTTATACAGAGCAGTTTACTATATTTCCTTCAAAACCTAATAAGAGTTAGAGTAATAATTATAAAAAAATTAGAGTTAGATATTCAGTAATAATAAAAATAAAAAATATTTTTAAATTTTATGTTTCAATTCTTTATTCTTACTCCATAATTTACTTTGAGATTTTTAGTAGAGAAATTTAAATATCTCTTAAAAGTAAACAGACATTAAACAATATTTATAAAATTTTTCTATTTTTCTTACTCTCGTGCATTATATTACAGTTTAAAAGAAAACTTATATTACAGTTTAAATTTCTAAACTATCTTTAAGATCTTTTTTACTTGCTCGTTTGTTTATGTTGCAATGAAATAAATTTTAGTTGTGTTTTTAGTTATTCTAGTAAATAGCATTATTAATTAACGCTAACATTTTAATTTTTTCATCTTACATCTTCAGCTAAAAAGGAAAGTTAAAGGTGAGTATTGTTTGTAATGAGAGTAAACCAATGTCGATAGGAATGATTTCATTCTAGTTTGTTTTTTAGTACTAGTAAGTAGAGTAGTATTATAATAGTTATCTATAACTAATGACTTATATGTATGTCATGTATCTTTAAATGTATCCTTAAATTTAAATTGTTCAAGAACTATTTGTGGATCATTTTAAAATTTTCTTTCTTAGTTCTATTTTTTTTCAAACAAATTTTTTTAATTCAAGTTTAAATCAGTTTTGTTTAATTTTTATCAAAATGTTTTAATTGAAATAATAATCTCAAAAGTAATTTATTCTAAAGTAGTAGCTAAGTAATAAATAATTTTAGAAAATTAATTCTATTTTTAATTTTGTGACTAAATGTTATTTCAGGTTTGGCTAGGGCTTCCTATTTTTAAGGCCAAAATAAAAGAACAAAGGAGCATGCGCAGCCTTTTGGCGTGAGAAAAAGAGTAAGGTAAGAAACATTTATTTTCCTGTCCCATGTCTTGCTTGATGTATTTTACAAAACATATCCTGCAAGTGGTTTTTAAATTAAAAAAATTTAAAAATGATCCATCTCTGTGTTGTCAATTTCAACCTTTTTGTGCAAGAACTGTTTGTTTCTATTTAAAAACTTTTCTAGTAAATCACTGTATAACATTCTGATAAATTAATTTTTTTGAATTTTTATTTTGAATAACAAAAATTAATTCCAATTCTTTGTAAAATTCATAACGATTCTACTTTTCATTTTGCTGCAACAAATAATATTCAATGCAATTTGTTAAATTCTAATCAGCCTACTATATGATTATTTACTCAACAGGCAATAAATTCTAAATGTTTGCATTCACTATGTATATAAGAGCATTTGTTATTTCAATCTATGAAGAATTTATGAATGAACCATTTATGTATTGTTTATTATGTAATAGTTATTTATGTATTAGCTGAATGTATGAAGCATTATTTCAATAACAGTTTTAAACGAAATATTCTCAATCTTATTTTTGTTTTGCGCTTTGACTGATAAAGTGCCATCATAATTGAAAGGAATAACTATTTTTTTCATTATCATTAATTATTAGTTCATCTCACTAGTAATAAAATGATGTTATTTAATTCATTTTAATCTTAAATCAATAAAAAACTATTTTCTATAACAAGAAAAGCTAAGGATGTAAATAGGACGTAAAAACATCTTTAATATGAACATATATAATTTGATATAATATTCATATATAATATGATATTATATATGAATCTTAATAATAATTATAAAAAATTCCAAATATATAAATACATTTTTATTAAATAGAAATCTATATTATGCTTATTATTAGTATTATTAAATTTATCTTTACTTACTTTAGTTTATTTATAATTATTAAACGATGGTTATTAATGATAAACATTAGCTGTTTACTAATAAATATAAATTCGGCGAATCTTCAGCAATGAATCAATAGGCAAGAAGTGATGGGTTTTTTTCCTTAACTTCAAATATATCAAAAAAGATTTCCGCAACCATATAGATCCGTAACATTAAATCAATATATTTTACATTAAATTCTTTTTAATTAAGAAGATACATATTAATTTTCTTACAAAAAATTTATAGCCCAAATACAGAGTTGCATACATTGTGGTACACCTCTCATCGTCCGGAACATTACAGATCCACGGACCATAATACAAAAAAAAAAAAAGCATACGTACTTAAAAGATTTAACAACAGTTTCATACCAAAAACTAAAGGTATTATAACAAGTGGAACAAAAAAAAATAATTTTTTTTGAAAAACTAAGCAAAATATTTAGTATTTTTTACAGATTAAAAATTCGGATTTTCGTCTATCTCAATATAGACTGTTCGTTATTTCCATTTTGTTTTATCATACTCACGACCAGTCTTCCCCTTCAGTAGTCAGTATATATAAATCCTCAACTATAATGTTTGATATATATGATCAAATATCAATCATCAACTAATGTTTGTTTTGAGGGTGGATTACAAAAAAAACATCATTCTTATTAAAATCATGCATTTACACAGAAAATAGCTTTGGGGTCAGACCAGAGATATGCATATCGGCCTAATGAGTGCTTGTAACAAAAAAATTTTTTAAGAATTTCTTACATATGTATGGCTTTGTGAAAGATATATTTTGCTCAAGAAAGCAATTATAAAATGAACCAACTAATTTGAATCAACATATATTAGTAATTAAACATGTTTAGGCACGGATATTAAAAAATCGATAAATATAATTTAAGTAATAACTTTTCAACTTACAATAAATCTGCAAAATTAATATTGATATTTATATTTATTGATATTGATATTATTTATTATTAAAATTTATATTATTATATAAATTGATTTAATGATTTATTATTAATAAAATGCAAAACATATTTCATTTTATTAATAACATCAAATTCTTGGCTCCTTTATAATATGTTATATTTTTCATGAAATCACATTTGTGCATAACTACCTCAAGTAGTTTTTTTTTTCTATACGGCTTAAGAATAAATTACAGAAGAGCAGACATAACAAAATACCAGTATGCATAACAGGTATGACAAACATAACAGTCCAAAACATAAAGTTTACGATTTAGAAAACAGTCTATAAACATCTTTCAAAACTATCAATAATTAACATCTGTTAAAACTGTTTTCGAAATGATAATTGGGAAATTGTTTGATATTCATCGACGGTTGCTGTTTTATTACCGTCAGCATTTCATATTTAGTTGAATGTATTTTTAATAGACAAAACAATCTAGATTTTCCTGTGTTATAACTTTCGCTTCTAATACAAATAAAGTTTTTTTTTCTTTGATAGGGTTTTCATTTGAAAATAAATTTATAATTATTATTTAGATTTTACAAAATAAACTTCTCAATCTGTGATTATAATAGTTCCAACTCAAATACTATGAATAGCATTTATAATAATCAAGATTAACGAACTTGTAGTTGTAATAATATAATAAAAATCTTATTTAAAATTTAAGTAGAATGCATATTGTTATTCGATAGAAAAGTTATTTAGATTTCTGAAATCTTTCATAATAATTTCAATATTTCTTCTATTAAAATTTTTTTTGAAAAAGTAACTTTATATTTTATTTTATTTACAGGTTTATATTCGTCATACTGTAAAAAGCCCAAGCCTTTACTGGTTTGTGATAGTCTTGTGTGTTTTTAAATACTGTATGCGTAGCAACTAATCACTATGGCCAGCCTGATTGGCTGGACAGATTTTTTATATGAAGTCCTTCTATCTATTTATCATTAATTACTTGATTATTGTTTTAATAATAATTTCAAAAAATGCTTTTCAAGGATCAAATAAATATTCTCTATATTAGATTTTATAAAATAGTTTCAATCTTATAAATCCAAAGTAAATAATTTCATATTTGATATTTTTTTTTTTTTAGTTTCTGATGTTTTTTAATATCTTTTATTATCTTATTATCAAATTACATTTATAAAAATACATTAAATTGCAATATAATGAAATTTATGATGTATTTTT